>CM046660.1:19745276-19996223 GCA_025594165.1 Tamias sibiricus | reverse complement strand
CTGTTAGCACGTGTCCTTGTTAAGGCAAAAAGTATTTAAACCGGTGAGGGTGAGTTAGTGGTGTGGTTGGAGTTGGAGAGGTTGTTGGAGCCGGAGAGAGAAGTTAGAAGAGAGAAGAATAAAAGAACTTTTTCATTTCCATCCTGCCTCCGAATTTTCTCCCGCAGCGTCGTTGCTGCAAGTGGCAGTCGCTACAGGCGGCAACAGATACATGCCTGTAAATCCCAGCAATGCAAGAGACTGAGGCAGGAAGACCTCAATTCAAGGCCAGCAACTTAGTGGACACTGTCTCAAGGCCAGGAATGTAATTCAGTGGTAGAACAACTCCAGATTCAATCCCCAGTACCACCGAGACAGAGAGAGAGAGAGAGAATAAATTTTCAAACAAGTAAAATAAAAGAAAGTTTGTCACCAGTTTCACTGAAAGGAATTCTAAATGATTCCATTCAGGTAGAAGGGAAGTAATACTATATGGAAGGTGCAAGATGCCAGAAGGGATAAAGACATGTACACAAGTGTTCATAGAAGAATTATTAATAACAGGCAAAAGGTAGAAGCAACCAAATGCCTATCAACAGATGAATACATAGTCAAAAAATTTTATATATATAATGTTGGGGATCAAACCCAGGGCTCATACCTGGAGGATTATCTCCAATCCCACCATTCCCACCAGCCCTTCCCTGTTGAGCTTTCCTGCCTCAAAACCAGAACTGATTCTCTCATTCAGTGGCAGCATCTGGGGACTTCTTGTGTATGGTTTATACATATATAAAACACACACACACACACACACACACATCTCCAATGAATAGTATTCAATTATAAGAAGGAATGAAGTACATATGTTGCCACATGGATGGACACTGAAAATATTCAATGAAAGAAGTCAGATAGGGACTGGGGTAGGAGCTCAGTGGTAGAGTGCCTGCTTGGCCTACACAAAACCCTGGGTTCAGTCCCTAGCACATGTACACACACATAGCCGTACATAAAAGGTAACATTGTATGATTCTTTTCATACAAAATGTCCAGAATAAGCAAATCCATAGATACAGAAGGCATATTAGTGGGTGCTAAGGGATAGGGGGAGAAAGGAGTAATGGGAATTGACAGATAATAGATACAGGATTTTTCACAGGGAGTGATGAAATGTTATAAAATTAGGTAGTGGTGGGCTGGGGTTGTGGCTCAGTGATAGAACACATGCCTAGCATGTGTCAGACACTGGGTTCAATTCTCAGCACTGCATATCAATAAATGAATAAAATAAAGGCCCATCAATGTCTTAAAAAAAAAAAAAAAAATAGTGGTGATCATTGTACAACTTTGTGAATATACTAAAAACCACCATGTTATACACTTAACATAGTGAATTATATCTCGACAAATAAACTTTTTTAAAATATTTATTTATTTGCTTTAGTTGTATAAATTGCGCTTATTTGTATGTGGTGCTGAGGATCGAACCCAGGCTGCGCATGTGCTAGGCAAGCGCTCTACTGCTGAACCACAACCCTAGCCCCAACAAATAAACATTTTTTAAAAGAAGAAATGAAGGGCTGGGGGTTGTGGCTCAGTGGTAGAGTGTTCACCTAGCACTTGTGAGGCCCTGGGTTCGATCCTCAGCACCACATAAAAAATAAATAAAATAAAGGTATTGTGTCCAACTATAACTAAAAAAATATTTTTTTAAAAAAGGAGAAATGAAGAGTAATAAATCTAGCAATAAATCTAAACATGTATTGACTAAATAATAATAATGTCCAGTGAGATTTTATTTAATTTATTTATTGTCACTAGAGATTCAACCAGGGGCACTTAACACTGAGTCACATCCCCAGCCCATTTTTATTTTATTTTATTTTTATTTTTTAAATATTTTTTTAATTGTCAATGGATCTTTTTTATTTTCATTTATTTATATGCAGTGCTGAGAATCAAACCCAGGGCCTCACACATGCCAGGACAGCACTCTACCACTGAGCCACAACTCCAGCACCCCCGTTTTTATTTTATTTATTTATTTATTTTTTTTTTGAGGAAAATCGCTTAGGGTCTCACTTAGTTGCTGAGGCTGGCCTAGAACTTGCTATATTCCCGCCTCAGCCTCCCAGGATTACAGGTGTATGCCACCACACCTGGTCAGTGAGATTTTAAAAAGAAAGAGAGTGGACAACATAAACGATAAAGGAAGTCCAGGAAAATGAGGGGGAGAGGTCAAGGAACTTTCCAGGAAAAGAAGCCAAATGGCTGGGTGCAGTGATGCAGTGGTGTAGGCCTGTAATTCCAGCAACTTGAGAGGTGGAGGCAGGAGAAATGCAAGTTCAAGGCCAGCCTCAGCAATTTAGAGAGGCCCTAGGCAACTCAGCTAGACCTTGTCTCAAAATAAATAAATAAAGGGTTGGGGATGTAGCTCAGTGGTTAAACAGTCCTGGGTTAAATCTACAGAACGAAGGAGAAAAACAAGCAGAAAAAAGCAGCAGCAGCTGGGCACAGTGGCACACGCCTGTGATCCAGAATTTGGGAGGTTGAGGCAGGAGGATCACGAGTTCAAAGCCAGCCTCAGCAATGGCGAGGCACTTGGCAACTCAGTGAGACCCTGTCTCTATAAAGTAAAAACAAAAAAGGGCTGGGGAGTTTCAACCCCCATACCAAAAAAAAAAAAAAAAAAAAAAAAAAACAGCAGCAGCAGCAGCCGGAAAGGGACTGGATCTTTATTTTATTTATTTATATGTGTTGCTGAGGCTCGAACCCAGTGCCTCACACATGCTAGGCAAGTGCTCTACCATTGACCCACAACCCCAGCTCCCAGATAGGGACTGGGAGAGAGCTGCGGCTGAGCCAGAGTCTTTTCACCACACCATGAGCCACCTGATTGGAAATACCACAGATGAGAACCAGACACCATCTGGAGCCAAGACTCAGATTTGACATTCTGGGCCTGCCTGTGACAATGGAACTCAGGAGAAGCCAAGTTGTCCAAGAGTGTGAAGGAGACAGGAACCTTGACACACACTCCAGCTGGCATGTGGAAATGGAACCAGCAAGGAGCAGAGCAGAGGCTTCTAACAAGCGGAGCCATTAACAGACCACTGGCTTCGCCACCACATGCCCCAGGGCTCTCCAGACCTCTCTGAGCCTTAGCTTCTGAGGTAGACAAACTAAGATGACCCCACTTCCTTGTATGCATGCCATTGTGTAATCCTCTCCCTTTGATGATGGGCAGGACCCACAACTTGCTTCTCTAACCAGCAGAATATGGCCAAGGCAAAGAGATGTCATTTCCCACTTCCTGATACTGTGTACACCTCGTTCTTTTTAGCCATCTACCTCCAGATACTCTCCTTGCTGGCTTGGTGTGACAAATAGCCCTGTTGGGCATGATGGCTAGTTTTATGTGAGAACATGGGCCAGACAATACTAGTACCCAGTTATTCCATCAAACACTAATGTAGGCATTGCTGTGGAGGTATTTTGTACATGTGGTACAAAATATTCACAATCAGTTGACTTTAAAGATTATCCTCAGCTCTCGGGGCACAGTGGCCCACACCTGTAATCCCAGTGACTCAGGAGGCTGAGGCAGGAGGATCACAAATTCAAAGCCAGCCTCAGCAACTTAGTGAGTCCCTAAACAAACTTAGCTAGACCCTGTCTCAAAGTTAAAGAAAATAGGGGCTGGGATTGTGGCTCAGCGGTCAAGTGTTCGCCTAGCATGTACACGGCCTGGGTTCAATCCTCAGCACCACGTAAAAATAAAAAAATTTTTTTAAAAATTGTGTACAACTAAAGCAAATAAATAATTTTTTTTTTTTTTTTTTTTTTTTTTTTTTTTGGTGCTGGTGATTGAACTCAGGGGCACTAGACTACTGGGCCACCTCCCCAGCCCTTTTTTGTATTTTATTAGAGACAGGGTCTCACTGAGTTGTTAAGTGCTCACCATTGCTGAGGCTGGCTTTGAACTCATGATCCTCCTGCCTCAGCCTCCCAAGTGCTGGGATTACAGGCGTGCACCACCGCGCCCGGTAAGTAAATATTTTTTAAAAAAAGTTAAAGAAGGGGCTGGGGTTGTGGCTCAGCGGCAGAGCGCTCGCCTCGCACGTGTACAGCCCGGGTTCGATCCTCAGCACCACGTACAACATAAAATGCATTGTATTGTGTACAACTAAGGTAAATAAATAAATATTAAAAAAAAAAAAAAAAGTTAAAGAGCCGGGCACGGTGGCGCACGCCTGTAATCCCAGCACTTTGGGAGGCTGAAGCAAGAGGATTGCAAGTTCAAAGCCAGCCTCAGCAATGGCGAGGCACTTAGCAACTCAGTAAGACCCTGTCTCTAAATAAAATACAAAAAAAAGGGCTGGGGATGTGACCCAGTGGTCAAGTGCCCCTGAGTTCAATCCCCAGTACCAAAAAAAAAAAAAAAAAAAAAGTTAAAGAAAATAAAAATATCTGGGGATGTGGCTCTGTGGTTAGGTACCCCTGGGTTCAATCCCTGGTACCCCCCCAAAAAAAATTATCTTCAGTAATGTGGGTGGGCCTCATCCAATCAGTTGAAAATCTTTAAGAACAAAACTAAAGATTTCCTCAGACAGAAAAAAGTTCTGTCCTGACTTCAGCATCAAGGCTGAGGATAGAGTTCAGTGGTAGAACACTTGCCTACCAAGCATGGGCCCTGGATTTGATCCCCAACATCAATTTAAAAAAAAAAAAGGAGAAAAGTGAATGTAGTCATTTCATAAGGCCACTATGGAGTTTAAGTAAAATAATCCAACAGCATGCTTAGTACAATGTCTGCCATGGATTAAGTGCATGACAGGATGCAGGACACAATATTCCCAAATACGGCACCTTGGAAAAGTCACTTTCTGACCTTTTCTGGCCTTCAGTGAGACAGCTGTCCTAACCTACCTTCCCTTAAAATAGGTCATAAGCCCTTCATTTGACAGGCATCCTGTCCCCTAGCTAAGAGGGCATATCATACATACACACAAAAAAAGAACCTGAAAAACCAGGTCTTGCCAAATCCCTCCTCCCCAGGTTAATACTATTAGATCATACCTCTTTTGTGGAGGCCAGGGAGGCAGGGAGATGCTGAGGATTGGAACCCAAGTGTGATTTATCACTGAGCTACATCCTCAGCCCTTTTGATTTTTTTTTTTTTTTTTAAGACAAGTTTTCACTAAATTACCCAAGCTGGCCTCAAATTTGCGATCCTCCTGCCTCAGCCTCCTGAGTCACTGGGACTACAGGTGTGTGCCACTGTACCCAGCTAGATCATACTTCTTTTTGTGTTTCTCCGGAAATGTCCATTTCTTCCATTAGCCTCAGCACAAAAGTACACATTTTTCCCTAGGTCTTTGGGTCTTCAATTTCAAAGTTTTTCTTGTCATACAAAACTTTGGTGAAATAAATAGGTTATGCTTTTCTCTTTTTTAAAATATTTATTTATTTGCTTTAGCTGTACACAATGGGTTTATTTGTACGTGGATGCTGAGGTTCGAACCCGGGCCACGCATGTGCCAGGCAAGCGCTCTACTGCTGAGCCACAACCCTAGCCCAATATGCTTTTCTCTTGATGTCTGTCTTTTGTAACAGGGGTCTCAGCCACGAACCTTACCATGGATGAAAAAAATATATGACATTTTTCCCCCTTACATGAACAACAAACCAATAAATGTTAGCACTGATTTTTTAAAAATTATCTATCAGTAGTTCAGAAATCAGAAACAGAAACAGGAAGGTCTTCGGGTTAGGGGTGGAAGTCAGTGGTAGATGACTTCTCCAGCATGTGCGAAAACCTGGGTTTGATTCCCAGCATCCCCCTCTCTAGCAAACACACACACACACACACACACACCTAGGAAGGTCTAGATAAAAGGAGCACCAAGACTCACCCTAACTCAGGTAAGGAAAAATGGTCTTGATTATTTCAGAGAAACAGTGGCTTGCTTGGTCTTCCATCTGTGTCACATTAGCAGGTGACTTAAAACTCCCCGTGACTCAGTTTCCTCATCTGTAAAATAATGTAAGAATAGCACCTGGCACATAGTATGGCTATCAGATTGTCAGCTGCTCTTATTATTTAATTCTAACCTGCAGTCCTATGATGCCAAAGGATTATGAGATGGAATAAATTAAATATATAACATGTTTACACTAACTGTGGATAAAGATGAACCAATAGCTCAATTTGCGTAGGCCTCTGCATTCTCATTAAGGGATTTCAGGTGTGCAATCTTGTGGGGGTGTCTGGGGAGTGGGAAGGACCACAACCAGTACAGAATTTCCCCTGTGCACAATTTCGTCACTTGCTTCCCAGATCACCCAGCATCGCTTCCTCTTGCTGCTGCCCCCAGGAGCCCAGGTCCAGCAGAGGGCACTGTGGCTTCAAAATGCAATTTTCAACCAGTTCTTTCTCTACTTAGGCAGCAAGGAGAAAAGAAGGAGGGTACCCCCTAGGGGCCCTGGGCCGCCCTCCCACCAAACCCTTTGTTCCAACTAGTCCTTTTCTCCAAGCCCTCAGTAACCACATCACCTATGGTTCGAGGATGTTCTGAACTTCACTCTGCTCTGAGAAGGGTATTCTGAAGCTCCCAGCCCTCTGGACTTGCTTCTCTGAACCTAGAAACTTCATTTCAGCCATGAATCATCCAGGCCTTACGCTGTTCTGTTACTTTTTCCAAATTCCATGGCAGCACAGCTGTAAACCTCTGTTACCCTCCAAAGAGCCTCTGCCAGCCACACATGGCCTTCTCTCAAACCTATTCCAGCTTCTCCAGACAAATCTCACCCCACAGGGCTGGGGATATAGCTCAGTTGGTAGAGTGCTTGCCTCACATGCACAAAGCCCTGGGTACAATCCCCAGCACCACAACAAAACAAAACAAACAAACAAACAAACAAAAACCTCACCCCACCCATTTACTCCTGCCCCAAGGAGCTAGCAGGCAAAGGACTACTTCTTTCATTCAGTCTTTTTTTTTTTTTTTTTTTTTTTTTTGGTACCGGGGATTGTACTCAGGGGCAGTGGGCCACATCCCCAGCCCTTTTTTGTATTTTATTTAGAGACAGGGTCTCACTGAGTTGCTAAGTGCCTCACCACTGCTGAGGCTGGCTTTAAACTTGCGATCCTCCTGCCTCAGCCTCCCAAGTGCTGGGATTACAGGCGTGCGCCACCGTGCCCGGCTCTCATTCAGTCTTTCAGCAAAGAGTTTTTTGGGGCCAAGGTTACCATCCCGCAGAGATGAAGACATGTGTACCAGGCAGTGTTCTCAGTCCTTCATACAATCCCCAAAACAACTCTATGAAAGTTGTTAGGCCCATTTTATAGACAGGACAAGTAAGGCACAAGTGGTGAAGGTTGCACAATTAATGGCTGAACCATTATTCAAACCCAAGCAGCCTGGCTCTAAAAACTGGGTTTCTCTATCATTCCCCCACTACCACCACTGGGGATTGAACCCAGGGGTGTTTTACCATTGAGTTACATCCCCAGTCTCTTTTTTTTCCTTCCTTTCTTCCTTCCTTCTTTTCTTCCCCCCCCCCCCCCACTTTCTTTCCAGGGTCTCACTAAATTGCCCAGGCTGGCCTTGAACTTGTGATCCTCTTGCTTCAGCCTCTCAAATCACTGGAATTACAGGCATGTTGGCTTATGCCTCACTACCCAGCTTCAAAATAAGATAGTTTTACAAAGGATTATCTTAATATAAGATAGTTTAAGCAGGGCATGGTGGCACACGCCTGTAATCCCAGTGGCTCCAAAGGCTGAGGCAGGAGGATCTCAAGTTCAAAGACAGCCTCAGCAAGCCAGGCGCGGTGGCGCACGCCTGTAATCCCAGCACTTTGGGAGGCTGAGGCAGGAGGATCGCGAGTTCAAAGCCAGCCTCAGCAATGGCGAGGAACTTAGCAACTCAATGAGACCCTGTCTCTAAATAAAATACAAAAAAAGGGCTGGGGATGTGGCCCAGTGGTCAACTGCCCCTGAGTTTAATCCCTGGTACCAAAAAAAAAAAAAAAAAAAAAAAAAAAAAGACAGCCTCAGCAAAAGCAAGGCGCTAAGCAACTCAGTGAGACCCTGTCTCTAAATAAAATACAAAATAGGGCTGGGGATGTGGCTCAGCAACCAAGTGCTCCTGAGTTCAATCTCTGGTACCCACCCCCCAAAAAAAAGTTTTAAAAGGGGGATGTAGCTCAGGGGTACAGTACTTGCCTAGCAACCCCTAATGCCACACACACACACACACACACACACACATTCATTTCACCTATTTTTTTTTTTTTTTTTTTTTTTTTGTGGTACTGGGGATTGAACTCAGGGGCACTCGACCACTGGGCCACATCCCCATCCCTTTTTGTATATTTTATTTAGAGACAGGGTCTTACTAAGTTGCTAAGTGCCTCGCCATTGCTGAGGCTGGCTTTAAACTTGCGATCCTCCTGCCTCAGCCTCCCAAAGTGCTGGGATTACAGGCGTGCGCCACCGCGCCTGACTCATTTCACCTATTTTTTTGTTTTTTGTTTTTGTGGTATTGGACATTGAACCCAGGGCCTCATGCATGCCAGAAAAGTACTCTGCCACTGGGCTATACCTGCAGCCCTTCTTTTTACCTTTTAAAACGTGGCTACTAAAACACTTAAAATGGTATGTGTGATTGTGATTTAAATTTTTTCTTTTTTTTCTTTTTTTTTTTTTTTTTTAATCCATTTTGAGACAGGTCTCACTCACTAAGGTTTTTAGGGCCTCACTAATTTGTTGAGGCTGGCCTGGAACTTGAGATTCTCCTGTCTCAGCCTCCAGAGTCACTGGAATTACATTAGTATGCCTTTGTGCCCAGCTTGAATTTTTTTCTGTGGAGAAAAGTTGTGCAGTCAAATACAGTCATCCCTTAGAATCTACCGAAAATCCATTCCAGGACCCTTATAGATATAAAATCCCCAGATACTCAAATCCCTTGTATAAAATGGTGTAGTATTTGCATATAACCTATGTATATCCTCTTATATACTTTAAATCTCTAGAGGGCTTATAATACCTAATATGTATCATAAGTATGTGTTATATAAATACTGTTATTGTTTAGGGAATGGTAAAAAAGAAGACTGTACATATTCAGCACAGAAACAGTTTTTTTTTCCTGAATATTTTCATTCTGCAGTTGGTTGACTCCTGGAATGCAGAATCCTCAGACAAGGAAGAAGAGCCAACTGTAATTCTAAAACCAGGGAGAGAGCATGGTGTGATGGCACACACCTGTAATCCCAACAACTTGGGAGGCTGAGGCAGGAGGATTGGATTGCAAGTTTGAGGCCAGCCTCAGCAATTTAGCAAGGCCCTGAACAATTTAGCAAGACCTTGTCTCAAAATAAAAAGAACGCTGGGCTGGCTGGTACATGCCTGTAATCCTAGTAG
Organism: Tamias sibiricus; assembly: GCA_025594165.1. Classification (NCBI taxonomy): domain Eukaryota; kingdom Metazoa; phylum Chordata; class Mammalia; order Rodentia; family Sciuridae; genus Tamias; species Tamias sibiricus. The sequence goes on along the minus strand of CM046660.1, from coordinate 19,986,811 downwards.
CTCAGGAGGCTGAGACAGGAGGATCAAAGCCAGCCTCAGAACAGTGAGGCACTAAGCAACTCAGTGATACCCTGTCTCTAATAAAAACACAAAATTGGGCTGGGGATGTGGCTCAGTGCTTGAGTGCCCCTGAGTTCAATCCCCTGTACAAAAAAGAAAGAAAGAAAAGGGCTGGGAATGTGGCTCAGAGGTTAAGTGCCCCTGGGTTCAATCCCTGGTACCAAAACAAATAAATAAATAAAAACAGAGAGAGTGTGCCTTATGTTCTGAAAGTGAGAACTAAGTGGTGTAGGTGCCCATAGGTGGGAACATCTTGGGGAGGGTGGGTTGGTGGCAGCAGGTTCCAGGTGAATTTCCAAGGATCTGTAAGACTCTGTACTGAGGAGAAGAGCACTAGGGACAGCAAAGGAGAGGGATCAAGTCCAGCCTGTGGACCTCAGACCATACAGGTCTTGACTGCAGGCTGAAAGGAAGGGCTCTTGGGTCAGCCAAATGGAACTCCAACTGCCTCAGTTTGGGAGGGACAGACTGTGGGAACTGCCAGCTCCAGTGGGAATGGGACAGAGGCAGGCATCCAGTGGCAGAGCCCCTGCCTCCTTCTGCCTCTGCCTTTTCCCTCCCTGTCCCAGGTCCTCCCACCTGCCTGTTCCCCAAGGGGAGGATTGTGGAAGGACAGCTCTCAGGAGCACTTCCTGCTTTGGCTCACAACTGCTTCCTGCCCAGAGCTCCCAACACTTGACCCCCATTAAATTCCTTCCTCCCAGGGGAGTTAGGTGGCCAGAAGGGCTTCATGAGTCCAGAGGCCCCCAGTTCCTCCACTAGCTGAGGAAAGCAAGATTCCAGGAATCTCAATGCCCAGTCTGCCAGGACACATCTGAAGTACTGGAACCCAGGCCTAGCAGGGAAACTCCTGGGGACAGATTTTGGAGGAACGAATGGGACAGGCTAGGACCTTAGCCCCAGAGGTCCTTCTTTCTTTTTGGCCAGTTCACCTCTTCTACTCACTCACCTCCACGTGTGAGCTCACTTTCATTTATTAGGCACTCTTCTAGGATAGAGGTTGGAGGTTTCTGAAGGGAAAGAAGGTCATTACATTTTACAGGAAATAATCCTGAGTGACTCCTTCCTAGAACCCCCTGGAGAAACCCAAACCCCATTTTTAGAGTGGATCTGCAGTTTTTCTTTCTTTCTTTCTTTTTTTTTTTTTTTTTTTTAGGGCCAAGGACAGAACTCAGGGTCTAGTGTTTGCTAGGCAAGCTCTCTGCCACTGAGCTAAATCCCCAACCCCCAAGGGCTTCCACTTTGAGAGCCCATCAGAGGTTGGTAAAACAAGCCAGAATCTTTCTTTTTTATTTCCTAACCCTAAGCCACACCCTATTTGCATGAGGAGTATACAATCAATACCATATCAGCTTACCAGGAGCTTCCTGCTGAGCCTCCAAGTAAGCCCAGCTCTATTCCTCTTCTAAATCCTAAAGACACCCTCTACACACACAGGTGCACCTCACCACGACCTCCCAACCAGAACCCCAGACTCCAGCAAAGCTGTACTGGGGGCTGAGATGACCCCAGGGAAAGTTTAGTCCCCCCACCTTGCCTCACCCCCTTAATGGCCAGATGGACTAACATATTATTGTCCACCTTACTCAACCCCCCATAGGCCTTCTAAGGCCAGGGAAGAATTTCCTCAGAGGATGGAATAAGATCTCTTCCAGAGGTGTTCAATCTGGGTCCTTGGGGCACAGGAAGGCCCTGTGAATGTAGGGAGTACAGATCTAGCTAGAAGTCCCTTCTCCTGGGTGGCTCCACAGTGCTCCCTGTACCAAGCGCTCCCCTGATGGGGACAGGAGAAGGGAGGCAGGACCCTAATGCAGATCAAAGGCTTGAAGTGATCCTCTCCTGATCTCTCTTTCTAAATTGTTGTTGAGGTACTGGGATTGAACCCAAGGACACTTTATCACTGAGCTACATCCCCAGCCCTCAAACTCACCCTCTCCAAATCTGCCCAGCTCACCCACCTTTCTATGCCACTCTGGGACCAGACATTGAATAGTGGATTTGTGTGAGCCTAAAAGGGGCTCTGGGATCCTATCTCTTTTTCATTTTCCAAGTTTGCCCAACCCTACCATTGTCTGTCTGGTGCTGAATGGTGGTGGTGGTGGTGTCTTCACCCCCAGTCCTACACTGAGGTCCCTCTGAAAGCTGGAGAAGTCCAAATTGCAGCTTCAAGGGTCAGATCAGCCAGCAAAAGAGAGCTGAGCACCTGACTTTATCCTGGACAGAGCCACCAGGCTCCCCAACTACCCCTGCCCTGCTCATAATGTCTCTTCCCCCATGTCTCGCCCTTCCTACTCATCCAAAAGCTAGGCCTGATTTGGAGAGAGGGTAACAGGTGGGAAGACGCGAGGGAAGAGGCAGAGGGCATCCCCCAGCCTGGGTCACCCCTCTCTGGAACCCTACCTCAGGGCCCTAGGTTTGGCCCCTTCGGTTGCCTGGTTCTTTGGAGAACTGCGAGGAAACTGACAGAAGAGTTGGAGAGTTGGGGGTGGGGCCATGAAGAGGAAGGAGCCAGGAGGGGGCAGGGGAGCCCTGGCTGGGAGGCATCGGAAGGTTGAAGGCTGGGTTTAGGAGGTGAGGACAGGCGTCCCTCTCAGCCCCGTGGGGGGATATGCAAAGAATTGCTAATTGCAACTAAAGGAGGCCTCGGCATGGGGGAAGGGGCAGCCCGGGCTGTCAGGGGCTACCGCCTCTTTGAGTGCCCGGGTAAGGCCAGGCCAGCCCGCTCTTCTCATGTAAAGCAGCTTTTTGTCTGGGGGAGCCAGGGCTGGGGCCAGGGGCTAGGGAAGGGGCCCAAGCCATTAGCAAGTTTCTTGTTCCCCAGAAAAGGAGAAGGGTACCAGGCTTCCTCAGAGTGAGAACGCCCCCTCCTTCTCCCCTTGCAAGCTTTTTATGTGAGGGTTGATGGGGTGCTGCCCAGCAGGAGGGGGTGGGCCTGGGATCCCGGCACCCCCCTTGCCGGGCTGTGGGAAAAAATCTAGCACAAAGAAGGGGGCTGGCCCAGTGAGTTGGGAGACGGGGCAGCTCCCATCCAGGGATGCCCTGAGGTTGGAGTACCCAGGGCTACAGCCCTTTCTCCCCAGAGAATGTCCGCAGTGGCCAGCAGCATCTTATCTTGTCATCTGGGCCCATTTCATATTTGGAAAACCCTGCCTAACCTTTGTGCTAGGGAGGTAGGGTCTTGAGGACCTAAGCCTCTCCCCTAATGAGCCTAAACAGAGCAAGAAGAGGGAATCCAACCTCTGGAGAAATGCTTCATCTAAATTTAGAGACTTAAGAATAATGCATCTAGCCGGGGACATGGTGGCCCACTCCTGTAATCCCAACACTTGGGAGGCTGAGGCAGGAGGATTTCTATTTCAAAGCCAGCCTCACCAATGGTGAGGCACTTAGCAACTCAGTGAGACCCTGTCTCTAATAAAATACAAAAAAGGGGCTGGGGATGTGGCCCAGTGGTCGAGTGCCCCTGAGTTCAATCCCGGGTACAAAAAAAAAAAAAAAAAAGAAAAGAATAAAGCATTCGCCTTGGCACTGCAACATGTCTGTAGTTCCAGCTACTCTGGAGGCTGAGGCAGGAGGATGTCTTGAGCCCAGAAGTTCAAGGCCAGCCTAGGCAACATAGAAAGACCCCCACCTCACCAAAAAAAAAAAAGGCAGGGGAGCACTGGGGACATGTGGCTCAGTGGTAGAATACTTGCCTAGCATGCATAAAGCCCTGGGTTCAATCCTCAACTCCAAAATAATAATAATAATAATGTTTCCAGACCCCAGGGTCAAGTACCCTTTTAAAGAACTGAGAGTCCTTCCAGGCTACTGGGAAGGCTGAGGCAGGAGAATCACAAGTTCAAAGCCAGTCTCAGCAATCTAGTGAGACCCTGTCTCAAAAGAAAAAATTTTAAAAGGCTGGGGATGTAGCTCAGTGGTAGAGCCATTGCCTACATGAGTGAGGTACGGGGTTCGATTCTCAGCACCATATATAAGTAAATAAAATAAAGGTCCATCGACAATTTAAAAAAAATTTTTTAAATAAATAAGAAGGACTGTGCAGGAGCCCTAATTAAGGAGATAGCTAAGATTTGCGGTTAGCTGTGAGCCATAAGCATTACCATCTTCCATGGTCTCGTGAGATTTGGCCCAGGACATTGTGGATCGGGTGGCGCCATTTGCATGGTCTCGCGAGACTTGGCCCGGGAAAAGGCGGAGGGGGTGAACGCCATTTTGTGTGGTGTGGTGGTGGTTGGCAGAGTGTGGATAGCGTGTGGGAGTTGTTGTTGGAGCCGGAGAGAGAAGCTGGCAGAATAAAGAGCCTGTTCGTTTCCAATCTGCCTCTGAACTTATTCCCGTGGCTTTATTGCTGCAGGCGGCCATCGCTTCAGGCAGCAACAAGACTGTGGAGGTAGCTTAGTGGTAGAGTGTTCCTGGGTTCAATCCCCAGTACTGAGGCAAAGAAAGGGAAAAAAAAAAAAAAAAAAAAAAAAAAAAGCAAGCCCAAGAGGCTTGTTTTGTTATTCAGATGTTCCATTTCATGAGCTTCTATAAAACTAAAGCACATTATATAACCTGTAGAGCCTCAGTTTTCTCATCTGTAAAATGGGGGCAATAATTCTATCCTCTTAAAATTCCTTTGAAGATATAAAGAGGTGCCAAGTGCCCTACATAGGGCAGTCCCTGGTCCTCAGTGCATGTCTTTCCTTTCCCAGAACACCCATCAACAGGATAGCTGCATATACACATACATCCAGAGATAGTGCCTCACATTTGATTTGTACAATGCTTTACAATCTCCAGAAAGCACATGTCATCTCTTCACAATATGCTATCTAATAAATGGAACTTTCTTTTCTTTCATATTTGACTGGTGAAAACAAAAATCTGAAATTCCAAGTCCACAGCATTTGTTCCATTCCCAGCATGACCTCAATCAAAATTCCCATCTCTCAGATTAGACTAGTGGAGCCCAGGGCCAGAGTGAAACCAGCCCTGGACCATTACAGGCCGTCCAAGGTACCAGGCAGACAGGTTAAAATAGCTGGGGGAGTCAGTTCTTTTCTGGCTGGATGTGTCTCTTCCTTCTTCTCCCCACCTCTATTTTGAGGTCCCCACAGTCTATCTCCCTATTCCCACGTGTTGCTCTGGCTGGGCCCTCATAACCAGGTGGAGGACGCTGATCCCTGCCTGCCAGACACCCAGGGACTCCCAGTCCCAGAGGGCCTTTGGCCAAAGGGTTCTGGCATTGGGCCAGTGCCTTTCTCACTGCCCGGCTCCCTCCCCACAGGCCTCTAATCCATCTCCCCCAGCAGGAAGCCCTTAAGCTGCCTTTTCAGCGGCCTTCCCTAGCCCGCTATGGGCTCTGTGCCTTTCTATACCACCCTTGGCAGGAGCTGTGTTATACAAGCTGGGGAGAGCCACCCCCATGAAGAGGTCACCCTGCCTCAGGCTGCTTCCAGCTCCTTCAGCCTCTCCTCCCTGGTCTCCTCCCCAGCGTTCCCCCCTCTGGTGTGCAGCCTGGGCATCCCTGGGCACTGACAGCCTTGGCTAATTCACATGGAAGTCCAGGACTGGGTCCAGGTGGGGTAAGAGGGCTAGGGGGACTATGGGCAGGAGACTAGGGTTTGGGGAAGTGTGGCGGGCAGGAGGAGGCCGCTGCTGGCTCTTTGCCATCTGTCCTTTCGGCTGGTCTCTCCATCTTTCCTCTGATCCCAGACCCTGCCCCCAACTCCCCAAGCCCATTCATGTCCTCAAACTCAGTTATGCAGCCCAGAGAACTGGGAGAAGCTGGCCCTTGGAAGAAAGAGAGGCCACACAGAGTGGTGGAGAGTTGAAAGCCAGGATCTTTTTTTTTTTTTTTTTTCCTCTGTTCCTAGGCTGTATTTGGGCGATTGCTTGTCACTTTTGGGTGGAGACCTCAAGGCTTGGATCATTCTTTAACAGGCTTGATTTGGAGCTCCCAATCCCATAACTCCAGAAACTCTCCTCTTACTGGTGCTTATTTTTAGTTTGGAAAATATGGTTCTTGTAAGGCCTGGTCCCTACCCTGCCCTCACCCTTTCCCTTCCCCTCCCTTTCCAGGAAAAAAAAAAAAAAAAAAAAAAACTCCCTACCTAGGCCCCTTCTCCCCAGCCCAAACCCCAGCCCTGCCTCCTAGTCCAGGCTCCAGGAAAGCAGCTTTTTGCTGGCAAGGAGTGGTTAGTGAAGAGTTGGGGGTGCGCTGGGAGGTCTGTTTGTAGTTCAGATTCTTCTCATTCCAAGCTCAGCAGGCTTTCTCTAAGGGAAGGGCCTGGAATAGGGAGGGGGTCCTTGGGGCACCAGCTGCAGGGAAGGAAAGCTTCCTGGGGAGAGAAGTGTGTTCTCTTCTGATTCTAGTGGCCCCCTAGGTGGAACCCTAGGCCCTGTGTCTCCCAATCCATCCTCAGAGGCCCCCAGAAGCTAGCTCAGCATTGCAGCCCCTCCTAGTAAAAGGAGATGTTCAGCATTGAGGCCTTGATCTCTTCCTTCTCATCCTAAGGAGTCCTTTTCTCTCTTTGGGAATGCTAGAAATTTTTAGAAGAATTGGTGGTAGGGGTCTAAAGAGGGTTGCCTGGAGCATCACTTTGTTAGCCTGAGCTTCAAAAAGGCCATGTCTACCTGTCCCTGAGCTGAAGTAAGTTCCCTGTGGTTTTTTACTTTAGTCCAACATTAGCTTTTTTTTTTTTTTTTTTTTTTTTTTTGGTACTGGGGATTGAACTCAGGGGCACTTGACCACTGGGCCACATCCCTAGCCCTTTTTTGTCTTTTATTAGAGACAGGGTCTCACTGAGTTGCTAAATACCTCACCATTGCTGAGGCTGGCTTTGAACTCAAGATTCTCCTGCCTCAGCCTCCCAAGTGCTGGGATTACAGGTGTGCCCGGCCCAACATTAGCATATTTGTCTTCCCTACTGCTAACCCTTAAGCCTTAGAATTCCTGTAAGGGTTAATCAGAGTGACCAGGCTTGTGGGGGTTAGCAACCCAAAACCTCCCAGGCCCTAGGTCTTAGAAGTCTAACACCTGCTCCAAGGCCAGCTGCCTCTACCTGATCTAGGAGAAGAGGAGAAAGAAACACCAAGCATTCACTAAGTGAAGTGAACACTTCCGTCTGATCCTCCGGACCCTTTGAAGATTAAAACCCCATCATATTGAAGAAGAGTCTGAGCTTCAGAAAGTTTGAGTGACCTGTCCAAAGGAATGTAGTAAGGAAGCAACATCTGTGGAGTTCAAGTCCAATCCAGTCCAAGTCCAGCAACTTAGAGACCTACGCAGGTCTCTAAGTTGACCTCTGGTTGATATTCTGCTTCCAGGTTACAAAGCAACATGTACTGACCTAAGCTTCCCTTCCCAAAACAATTGTCACTACAAATCACATTTCTCATTTCATCCTTACTTCAGAGGGAAGAGGACAGATTTATTATGCCCACTCTGTAGGTGGAGCTTTGATACTCAAAGAAGCAAAATAACTCACGGTAGGTTAGAGAGCTAGAAGTACCAAGGCCAGGACCCGTGAATTCAAGTGTCCCATGTCCATTTCATGGGTTGAATTCAAGTGTCCCATGTCCATCTCATGGGTTCTTACCATGATGTCAAATTTGTTTTTCATTTCACTTCTTCTCAGATTGTATACCAGAACATACTTGCAATTAAATGTGATTTCAAGGAACTAGGTAATCTTGTCAAAACTGGAGGCTAGAAATTTGGACCCTAGAAACCTGACTAGGTCATTTTTCCTTCTCAGAGGATAGCTTGCCCATCAAAAATTTGTGTGTGAGGTGGGCAAAATATTCAGGAGAGTAGGGCTGGCTGCCCCGGGAAGGGTACTTAAATCTCTAGACTACCCAGTCTAGGGAACTCTTCAGAATTTGTCTACATATAGAGAGCATTGATTCCTTTAAGAATTTTTTTGGAGGCTGGGATTGTGGCTCAGCGGTAGAGCACTCGCCTAGCGCGTGGGCGACCCGGGTTCGATCTTCAGCACCACATACAAATAAAATGCATTGAATGAAACGCATTGTGTACAACTAAAACAAATAAATAAAAATATTTTAAAAAAAAAAAGAATTTTTTTTGGGGGGGGCTGGGGTTGTGGCTCAGCGGCAGAGCGCTCGCCTAGCACGAGCGCGGCCCGGGTTCGATCCTCAGCACCACGTACAAATAAACCCATTGTGTACAACTAAAGCAAATAAATATTTTTTTTAAAAAAATCATAAATGCATTGCATTGTGTACAACTAAAATAAATAAATAAATATTTTTTTTTAATTTGGGAGGGGCTGGGGTTGTGGCTCAGTGGTAGAGTGTGTGACTAGCATGCATGAGGCACTGGGTTCGATCCCCAGCACCACATATATGTAAAATAAAGATACTGTGTCCACCTAAAACTAAAAAATAAATATTAAAAAAAAAAATTGTGGGGGGCTGGAGTTGTGGCTCAGCGGTAGAGTGCTTGCCTGGCATGTGTGAGGCCCTGGGTACCACATATAAATAAATTAAATAAAAGATCCATTGACAACTAAAAAAAATAACATTAAAAAAAAAAATTTTTTTTTTTCTGGTACTGAGGATTGTACACAGGGGTACTTTACCACTGAACTATATCCCCAGCTCTTTTTAAAATTTTGAGACACAGTCCAAAGGCTCTGCTCAGGCTGGCCTTGAACTTGCAATCCTCCTGCTTCAGCCTCTGAGTTGCTAGATTTAGAAGCATGTGCAAAGAAAAAGAGTAAAAGTGGCAAAGTCATGGCAAAGTCAGGATTTAGAATAAACCAGAACCATTTAGCTAGGTATTTTCTGCAGAAGCTTTGACACAGGTGCTCTGTACTAAATTGTATCCTCACAAAATTCATCCATTAAAGCTCTAACCCCTAGCAGGGCGCACACCTGTAATCCCAGAACTTGGGAGGCTGATGCAGAAGGATTGCGAGTTCAAAGACAGCCTCAGCAATGGCGAGGCATTTAGCAACTCAGTAAGACCCTGTCTCTAAATAAAATACAAAAAAGGGCTGGGGATGTGGCCCAGTGGTTGAGTGCCCCTGAGTTCAATCCCCGGTACCAAAAAACAAAAACAAAAAAAAAAACAAAAAAAAAAAAAAAAGGAAGAGACAACCAGGTGTGTTGGCATTTGCCTTTAATCCCAGCAACTCAAGAGGCTGAGGTGGGAGGATCACAAGTTTGGGATTGGCCTCAGAAATTTAGTGAGACCCTAAATAGCTTGGGCTGCTATAACAAAATATTATAGACAAGCCGGGCGCGGTGGCGCACGCCTGTAATCCCAGCACTTTGGGAGGCTGAGGCAGGAGGATCTCGAGTTCAAAGCCAGCCTCAGCAATGGCGAGGCACTTAGTAACTCAGTGAGACCCTGCTTCTAATAAAATACAAAAAAAAAAGGGCTGGGGATGTGGCCCAGTGGTCAAGTGCCCCTGAGTTCAATCCCCGGTACAAAAAAAAAAAAAAAAAAAAAATATTATAGACAGGTCACTGAAATGATAGAAATTTCTTTTCTTTTCTTTTTTTTTTTTTTTTTTTTTTTTTTTGTGGTACCAGGGATTGAACTCAGGGGCACTTGACCACTGGGCTACATCCCCAGCCCTTTTTTTGTATTTTATTTAGAGACAGGGTCTCACTAAGTTGCTAAGTGCCTCGCCATTGCTGAGGCTGGCTTTGAACTCACGATCCTCCTGCCTCAGCCTCCCAAAGTGCTGGGATTACAGGCGTGTGCCACCGCGCCCCAGCTCGAAATTTATTTTCTTATAGTTCAGGATGCGAAAAGTCCCATATCAGGGAACCAGCATAGCAGGGTCTTGGATATGGGTCATAGAGGATTCTCTTCCTGGCTTGTGCTCATGTGGCCTTTTCTTGGTGTGTGCATGTCGGGAGGGAAAGAGAGAGATTTTCTGTCTCTTCTTTTTTTTTTTTTTTTTTTTTTTTTTTTTTTTTTTTAAAGTACTGGGGATTGAACCCAGGAGTGCTCTACCACTGAGCTACATCCCCAGCCCTAAGCAACATGGTGAGACCCTGTCCCATAATAAAAAATAAAAAGGAGCTAGATATGGTGATGCAAACTTGTAATCCCAGTGACTCAGGAGGTTGAGGTAGGAGGATTGCAAGTTCAAGGCCAGCCTCAGCAACTTAACAAGGCCCTCAGCAACTTAGCAAGACCCTGTCTCAAAATAAAAAACAAAAAGGGCTGGGGATGTGGCTTAGTGGTTTTGTGCCCCTGGGCTCTGAAGGGCAAAAATCACACCAGAGACAACCGTGCAGCCAAGAGATTTGTTCACCAGCCTTTATGGCTGGTCTGAGGTAGAAGAAGTATGGGGAGAGAGGAGTCAGGGAACGGGAAGTGTGCAAGCTCTGGTGGGAGAGAGGAGTCAGGGAGACGGGAGACGGGAGTGTGCAAACTCTGGATGGAGGGTGGATGCCTGGTCGTTCCAGCTATGGTCTCTGGAGCTGTTGGCTGGGGCAGCTGCCATCGGGTGAGTCTGGAGCTGTTGCAGCAGCTGCTTCCTCTCAGCAGCTGTTGTGTCTGAGCTCCCGGCAGGCAGGAACTTAAGTAGGGATTTCTGGTGGGGGGGTGTATCAGAGCGACCTTTAACGCTATTGGCTCTTTGCCCAGGGAACTGTGCAACCTTTAAGCTGATTGGCTCCTGCCTGGGGAAAATGAAACCAGGTTGCTCCTCATAGAAATTTCCATGGGAGAAGTGGCCCATCGGCCCAAGTCTATCTATCAGGCTCTATCCCTGGTACCCACCAAAAAAGAAGAAGAAAATTGTTGGATGAACTGGAGGTGAAGAATTTATAATGAGCCATAGAAATGATCCTTCAACTGGGGCTTCCAGCTTTGCCACAAGCAGGTAGACAGACTCAGGAGGCTGGCACTCACTGGTCAGGGACCATTGGCTGCCCCTCAGCATTAGTGCCACTGCTGCTACAGCTGTCACAAAGACTAAACAATGAGGCGGTGCTGGAGGAAACCCCATCTCCAGGGCCTTACCTGCCAGAACAGCAGGAGCATGGCCTCAGTTCCCTTCCACCTTCTAAATAGCAAATGAATGCACTTTGTATCCACAGCTCTAGCTGCAAAGGAGGCTGTGAATTGAGGTTTGGGGCTTCCAACCTCTATATTACAGGAAGGAGGTGGGAATGGATGCTGAGGGTCAATCAATCTAGTCCACCACAAAAGGAAGTGTGGTAAAAACTGGGCCAGGTGCGGTGGCGCACGCCTGTAATCCCAGCACTTGGGAGGCTGAGCAGGAGGATTGCAAGTTCAAAGCCAGCCTCAGCAATGGCGAGGCACTGAGAAACTCAGTGAGACCCTGTCTCTAATAAAATGCAAAAAAGGGCTGAGGATATGGCCCAGTGGTTGAGTGCCCCTGAGTTCAATCCTCAGTACAAAAAAAAAAAAAAAAAAAAAATTAAAGCTGGGAAGATACATTAGGGTTAGAGGTTGAAGGACCTTTAATAAGTTGAAGTGGGGGGAACAGAGCAGGACTAGGCAGCTGCCAAGAGTAACCAAGGCTATGAAAGCTAATTGAGAGGGGGGGGGGGGGGGGGGGGGGGGGGGGGGTCTGGGGAGCAGATATGTCTAGAGTATGCAAAAGAGTCAGCAGGTGCGGTGGTCCAGGAATCTGTATTCCCAACAGATGCCCCAGTTGCCCACCCGCAGTGTCCCGTCCTGTGTGCATGCAGACTCCAGCTTCCAGAAACCTAGTGTTGGGGCAGAAGCTGTGATGGTCAGTTTGAGCTCTGAAAGGGTTAGATTTGTGCTGGGCACATACTGAATTAACCCCTTCCTCTTGTGAGTGCTAGTTCTAAGTTTGGATGCTGAACCCTAAAAATGCTAGCAAAGTAGAGATTCAGGAAAAGGGGGCTCTGCCTAGAACCCGGGAGTCCAGGGATTGAAAACCCCATGGTCCCACTGAGAAGGACTAGGTTGGAGTAAGACAGCAATGCCCACGAGCCTTTTCTTGAACCCCTTTTACTCTGTTCTCCATTTTTACTCCACTGGGGTTGCAGATCTTTTGGATCCTATTTCCATGGCAGGGGTTTGGTTAGAGAAGGTCTTAAACCTTGAGGGGCTTAAGAGTTTGACAGAGGGGCTGGGGTTGTGGCTCAAGTGGTATAGCACTGGCCTGGCCCATGCGCGGCCCGGGTTTGATCCTCAGCATCCACGTAAAAACAAACGCATTGTGTACAACTAAAGCAAATAAATAAATATATATTTTTAAAAAAGAGTTTTTGACAGCCTGGCGCGGTGGCGCACGCCTGTAATCCCAGCACTTTGGGAGGCTGAGGCAGGAGGATCGCGAGTTCAAAGCCAGCCTCAGCAATGGCGAGGCACTTAGCAACTCAGTGAGACCCTGTCTCTAATAAAAACACAAAAAAGGGCTGGGGATGTGGCCCAGTGGCCAAGTGCCCCTGAGTTCAATCCCCGGTACCACAAAAAAAAAAAAGAGTTTGACAGAGAAGGAGAAAATGAAATAGAGGGGATAAGAGAGGAGAGAGCACTTTTACACAAAATAGCTTGAGTCCTCTGTAACTCACACTGAACTTCAGCACAAAATAATCTTAGAGAAAATATATATATATATATATATATATATATGTGCGTGTATACATATATATATATATTTTTTTTTTTTTTCTCTTTTTCCTTTACAATCATTGTCTTTTCTTGGCTCTTACCACCAGTTTGGAGGGGAAAACCACAGATAGATGAAAAAGCCCTGCCTGGATGCTCAGCGTCCACATCCTAGCCCCACATCTCAGAGAGGAGGTCACCCTAAACCAGAGTAGGGCATAATCTGCTTGGGCCAAGGCTGCCTGTGTGAAGGGTTTCCCTCTTTCCCAGGGGTACTCCCTACCCAGTTCCTGAGACCCTGGGCCCCTTTCAGAAGTGTCAACAGCCAGACAGCCAGGGTCCAGCCAGGGTCCTCCTGGCTTCCTCCCCTGGGCAAGTCCTCTCAGAGCAAGAGCAGGTTTTCAGGTTGGGGGAGGGGTCGGTCCCCTAGTTATCCCCACAAAACAAAGTCCAAGGAAGGAGGAGGAGTGGGTGAGGGTGGGGGTGGTGGGAGAGCCAGGTCCTTGCTAGTAAATCAAAGTTGGTTTCCCAGATGGAGCTGCAGCCGCTTTGATTTCTCAAGTCGCCCCTCCCCCTCCGCTACCTCCCCTCCACGGTTTCAATTCCTCCCTGAAAAGCAGTGGGGCCTCCTTTCAAACCAGCCCAGCTCCTCCAACTCCCAACAACAGCGTAAGTTACAGGAAAGAGAAAGGGGAGGGGGTGAGGTGGCCCAGCCTAGAGGGAAGGGAGAGAAATTCTGGGAGAAACCAGGGGGAGAAGGACCAAGTAGAAAGAGAATGAGTTACAAGACAGGGTGTGGCCACAATGGAATAGCCAACCTATCTTGACCCTCCTTCCCCAGTGGGCATCCCCATCCCTGCTGAGGGCCCCATCATGATCTACAGATCTATGATTCAGATGTTCCCATTACGCTCCTTTTGGCTTTGGGTTCTAGAATGTTCTGGGAGGTACAAAACCTAACTCATTCATTCCTAGGGACCTGTGTTTCTTGGTCTAGAAGGCAGAGTCACCTCTAGAACCTTACTAATCAAACGCCAGCACTGATCTTTGGGCCCCCTTTTCCCCAGTTTGCTCTGAGTAACCCACACCTTGCTCTGGCTCAGCCTAAGGCTTGGACTGATTAAAGCCCTTAATTAATAGATCACCTAGTATAGATGTTTAATTCTTTATGGTCCATCTTGCCTTTCAGAGACACTGGGTAAGGGTGCAGGAGAGATAAAGGGCAGCTATGTTCTGCCAAGTCCCCCTTACCTGTGCCCCCAATGCCCTAACAGAGCTCAGGAGTCTGAGATCTGATTATTCTGTGACCAGTTTCTAAGGGCCATTTATTTGAGAGCAACATGGAGAAGGGAATTCAGGGAGAGGGAATTTAGTATCTCACACAAAAGTGGATTACAGGTTTTCGTGGCCAGGCTTAGAGTGGAAACAGATTCCCCCAAAGCAGAATACATGTTGGTTGGGGTAGGGCTTAGCCTCTTAGCTGCTAAAGGCTCAAACCTGTGTGTCACAAAGTATCTAGGATTTACCTATTCTGAGTAGAACATTTTGGGTTAGAAAGTAAAACCTTCTCCAGGCATGCCTGTAATCCCAGCAATTTAGGAAACTGAGGCAGGAGAGTTTGAGACCTGCCTCAGTAACTTAGCAAGACCTAGTCTAAAAAAAAAAAAAAAAAAAAAAAGTACCAGATGTAGCTCAGTGGAAAAGCATCTCTGGTTTCAATCCCCAGTTAAAATAAAATAAAATAAAATAAAATAAAATGAGCAAAACCTTCAAGGATCTTAAAGAATCTGAAAGTGTGTTCTCTTCCTTGTTCCCCTTTCACCAACCCCTAGATGCACATAGCCTTTCCACCTGGTGGGAAGGAGAACACTGACCCAGGATTAAAGGAGACATAGCCGGGTGCAGGGTACGCACACCTGTAATCCCAGTGGCTCAGAAGGCTGAGGCAGGAAGATCTCAAGTTCAAAGCCAGCCTCAGCAAAAGCAAGGTGCTAAGCAATTTTGTGAGACCCTGTCTCTAAATAAAATACAAAATAGGGGCTGGGGATGTGGCTCAGTGCCCCTTAGTTCAATCCCCAGTACCAAAAAAAAAAAAAAAAAGAAGAAGAAGAAGAAGAAGAAGACAGCCGGGCGCGGTGGCACACGCCTGTAATCCCAGCACTTTGGGAGGCTGAGGCAGGAGGATCGCGAGTTCAAAGCTAGCCTCAGCAGTGGTGAGGCACTTAGCAACTCAGTGAGACCCTGTCTCTAATAAAATACAAAAAAGGGCTGGGGATGTGGCCCAGTGGTCGAGTGCCCCTGAGTTCAATCCCTGGTACCACAAAAAAAAAAAAAAAAAAAAAAAAAAAAAGAAGAAGAAGACATAGAGGGGAAGGTCCTCTGCCAGGGATTCTTGGGGAAGGGGTGATCCCCTGGAGAAGGTCCATATCAGGAATGATCACTGAGCTGTGCAGGGAGGATGATTCCTCTGGAAAGAATGAACTTGAGAGGAGAAGAAGCAAGGAGACTATGAGGACATGTGCAAGGGCTTCAGCTCTTCCCGGTGCCAAGGTAAAAGAACAGAGACAGGAGGATTTTGGAGGGAGTGGGGAGCCCTGGGCAGCGCCGCTTAGGTTTCCTAGCTGGGGTTCTTGGTGCTGTCTCTTCTCCTGAGCATGCCTGAGGCCTGTTGAATATTACTGATGGCCATCATTCACTCTTGAGTGACTCACAGCCTTTTCAGCTTGTTTGGGTGGCTTTAAGCAAGGACAGTTTCAATGATCCAAACATAATACTCTTCACAGCCTCCTACATCTGGCTCAAGGTAGAAATCAATCAATGGTTTTATGATCCTCTTATGCAAATAAGAGAGCTAAAGCAAAGGAAGGGAAAATGACTTACCTAAGGTTACTTGGCCCTGTGGGGTGAAGCTAGGCTTCGGCTCAGATCTTCAGACCAGGTTTCTTTCCTCTTTACCAGCTATTCTCCTCTACCATCAGGTTGAGATTTTTGCTCCAACAAACCCCTCCTTCCATTTATCTCACAGAAGGGAGTGTGCAGCACACTTACAGTGGGAAATTACATTTGATATCAGATTCACAAATTGAGATGATTGGGGACACCTAGGTTCCCACAGCAGAAGCCCAAGACCAAACAAAAATGTTCCTTAGGGACCTGGTGCAGTGGAACACGCCTGTAATCCCAGCAGCTCGGGAGGCTGAGACAGGAGGATCGCAAGTTCAAAGCCAGCCTCAGCAAAAGCAAGGCACTAAGCAACTCAATGAGACCCTGTCTCTAACTAAAATACAAAATCGGGCTGGGGATATGGCTCAGTGGTTGCGTGCCTCTGAGTTCAATCCCCGGTATACCCCCCCCAAAAAAAAAAAAAAATGTTCCTTAGGGGAGGAATAGGAGAATGTGGCTCCCCAGACTGCAGACTCCATGAAGCTGGAGTCTGAGTTTCTGAAGACCATCTGCTTTATATATAGTGGGTGCTCAATAGTAAGGTGTGAGTATAGAGAATAGCCACTATTCAACGACTTTTTAGCCTAGTATCAGGTCAAGTGAAAATTATTCCATAACTAAAACAAAGAAAATAAAAATTCTGACTCAAGATGTTCAGATGCAGGAAAAGTAAGTCTTGTGACATTTACATGTTGGCTAGAATTTGTTCTGGTTTGACTACTCCTCACTGCCCCCCCCCCCAACAGTGGCCTCATACCCCATAAAGTTTGGCATCTCCCAAAACTTTGACCTTTCCATAAAATTCATTCTCTCTAGATAATCTAAGCCACTCTCAAAGCTCCAATCAGAGCCTAATGGTACTAGATCTAAATTTAGGCCAGACCTCCTTCCTGGGCACTGGATTGAAATACCCACCTATGCTGGGTACCATGACGCACATGTTTGATCCCAGTGGCTCTGGAGGCTGAGACAGGAGGATAGCAAGTTCAAAGCCAGCCTCAGCAATTTAGTAAGGTCCTAAGCAACTTAGAGAGACCCTGTTTCCCAATAAAAAATATAAAGGGCTGGGGATGTGGCTCAGTGGATAAGCACCCCTGGGTTCAATCCTTGGTCAGAAAGGAAAAAAAAAAAGAAATACCCATCTGCCTCCTGACACTTTCTCTTGTATGGACCATGGGCTCAGCCTGGCTTAAGTATGCTCATCATCTGCCCTTTGCCTGAGTTTCTTAGCTTGGTTAATGGCATTAGGGCACCTAGATCAGAAACCCTGGTGAGTTTCCTCTCTTCTTCTCTCTCCTTGCCATGTACACTATGCCAACATGTCAGTTCTCAGTTCCTGCCCTCACCATTTCTTGCCTGATGGCTTTTTTTTTTTTTTTTTTTCATACTGGGGATGGAATCCAGGGACACTCTACCACTCAGCCACATATATAACCCCCCCTCCTTTTTTTTTTTTTTTTTTTTTGTGTGTGTGTGTGTGTGTGTGTGTGTGTGTGTACTGGGGATTGAAGTCAGAGACACTCAACCACTGAGCCACATCCCCAGCCCTAGTTTGTATTTTATTTAGAGACAGGGTCTCACTGAGCTCCTTAGCAACTCGCTGTTTCTGAGGCTGACTTTGAAACCACCATCCTCTTGTCTGGAACCTCCTGAGCTGCTGGGATTAGAGATTACAGATGCACCACCGCACCTGACTTTTTAGATTTTTTTAAAAATATTTATTTATTTGGTTTAGTTGTACACAATGCCTTTTTTTTAAAAAAAATATTTATTTATTTGTTTTAGTTGTACACAATGTGTCTATTTTTACATGTTGCTGAGGATCAAACCCAGGCCGCACACGTGCTCGGCGAGTGCTCTACCGCTGAGCCACAACCCCAGCCCCTAGATTTTTATTTATTTATTGAGATAGGGTCTCAGTAAGTGCTCTGGCTAACCTCAAATTTGCTATCCTCCTGCCTCAGCTGCCTGAGTAACTGGGCTTACAGGTCTGGCCCACCAGGCCCAGCTATGGTATGGTAATACAACCTCCTTCTAATCACTTCCTATATACTTCCTAACCTCTGGTGACTTTCTACTTCTATGAAATCTACTTTCTACTTCTATGAGATCAACTCTTTTAGTTTCTACATGTGAGTGAGAACCTGCTGTATTTGTCCTTCTGTGTCCTGTATGGTCCCTTGTTCTCCACCCCTAACTGGTATCTCTGGCTCCGACTCTTGTTCCTCAGAGCTGCCTAAATGCACTAAAACTTAAGTGTGACCACTTCCCTTTCCTAGCCTCTGCAGTGTATCCCTGTCTCCTTGAGCCCAGCCTATATGCAAGGGACCTAATTTCCCTGCATACCTAAAGCCTCCTCTGCCATCACTCCCCGCCCCCCACCCCCATGCATGTGGGGCTCTAATGGCCAAAGTAGTTGCATGCCCTGCCCCTTCCATCTGTTTCAGTACACCCTTGTACACACAGATCTGTTCCCTCTGTCTGAAATGCCTATCCCTATCTGTCTGTTTACAGGCCTGTTTCCTCCTTAGATTGTGAGTTCTTATTTCCACATTCAGACACCCTGTAGGTCTGATCCCTGCTGGCCTTTTTACTTCAACCTACTTCACTCCTCCCTTCAACCACAGACTTTCCTCTCCCACCCTGCCAGACTCAGTCAGGCTTCCCTCCCCATTATACTTTCACAGGACCAGACACCTTCCCTTCATAGCTTTGAATTTTTATATCCATGTAGACTATGTCATAAATGTCAGCCTCTCCCCCTGGAACATAAGCTCCTCAGAAACAGGGGTTGGGTCTGGTGCTCAATATATATTAGTTAAGTGAATAGAAGCATAGGATTTTTAAAAATTTTTAATCATCATCATCATCATCATCATCACTATCTTGAAGTGTTAGGGATTGAAACCAGGCCCTCCCACATGCTAAGCAAGTGCTCTAACACTGAGCTACATCATCCCCAGCAAAAGCACACAATTTTTTTTTTTCTTGGTGCAGAGGTGCTTTACCACTGTGCTACATCCCCAGTACTTTTTTCTTTTTTTGTCATTCTAGGGATTGAACCCAGGACCTTGCGCATGCAAGGCAAGTACTCTACCAACTGAAGTATAGCCCCAGCTCTCCAGTACCTTTTTTGTTTTGTTTTGGTTACTAGGGATTGAACTCAGGGGCACTTGACCACTGAGCCACATCCCCAGCCCCATTTTGTATTTTATTTAAAGAAGAGTCTCACTGAGTTGCTTAGCACCTCACTTTTGCTGAGGCTGGCTTTGAACTCCCAATCCTGAGCCACTAAGGATTATAGACATGCACCGCTGTGTGGGCTCTCCAGTACTTTTGAGACAGGGTCTTACTCTTTTTTTTTTTTTTTTTTTTTTTTTAATTTGGTGCTGGGGATTGAACCCAGGGCCTTGTTCATGCAAGGCAGGCATTCTACCAACTGAGCTATATCCCCAGCCCATAGTGGCAGGGTCTTACTAAGTTGCTGAGGCTGGCCTGGAATTTGTGATCCTCCTGTCTCAGCCTCCAGAGTCCTGATTACAGGTGTGCACCACCGTGCCTTGAAGGAGCCCTAATTAGGAAGGGCTGTTGTAGCTAGCTGGAAGCCATAAGTTCCACCTGATATGTATGTGACGCACCTGTAGGCACCCGCAAAGCTGAAGGTATATAACCGGGTGAAAGCAGTCCGAGTTAGGAGAACGGAGAATTCAGTCAGCCGGGCAGTCACTCGGTCGGTCAGAAGAATCAGAGCGGCCAGAACGTAGGCAGAGCGGTTACAGAAGAGAAACCAGATAGAAGACAGAAGAGAAACCAGATAGAAGAAGTAATGACTGGTCAGAGTTAGGCCGAGACTCCTGAGGAAGACAGAAGACAGAGGAAAGAAGAAGGAAGAAAGAAGAGAGAAGAAAGAAGCTCTAATCTTTCTCTAAGCTAAGCTCTATCTTTCTTTCTCTCTAAGAAGCTAAGCTAAGCTCTATCTTTCTTTCTCTCTAAGACTCTAAGCTAAGAAGACAAGAAGAAAAGCTCGCTTTAATCTTTCTCTCTAAAAATCTTTCTTTCCCTCTCTAAGCTCTAAGAAAGTAGAAGTAAAAGTAGTAAAAGCTTCACTCTGCCTCCGAGATTTTTTCCTGGGTTTCGGTACCAGGCAGCTTACAGTGCCTGGCTTAAAGCACACAATTCTTACAGATACTAGGAGCTGTGTAGTGGAGGAGATAGAACATAGTATTAATTGCCAAGCAGGGCCTGGTGTGGTAGCTCACAAACCCTACTGACTCCTAAGGCTGAGGTAAGAGGATCACAAACCCAAGGCCAGCCTCAACAATTTAGTGAGACCCTGTCTCAAAATCAAAAATAAAAAGGTCTAGGGATGTGGTTCAATAGTAAAACACCCCTCAGTTCAATCCCATTTATCTTTAAAAAAATAAATAAATAAAAGAAAACGAAAAAGTGTTGAAGGCTGGAGGGCTGTACTTCAGTGACAGATCTGCTTAGCAGGCTGGAGGCCCTGGATTTGATCTCCAGCACCAAAGACGGGGAGTGGGTGAGTGATCTGGAGAGATGTAAGGTCCACTGAGTGAATGAAAGTCCTCGCTGGGCTGGGTGGTGCACACCTATAACACCAGCTGCTTGGGAGACCTAAGTAGGAGGATCTCAAGTTAGAGGCCAGCCTCAGCAAATTTAAAAAATAATACATAAAACAGACTGGGGATGTAGCCCAGAGGTAAAGTGCCCTTGGGTTTAGTCCCCAGGACCAGAATTAAAAAAAGAAAGAAAGACAGGAGAGAAGAAAAAGAAAAAGAAAAAGAAAGCCCTTTATTTCCATGTTCCAGCTCCAGCTCTCCCTCTGCCTGAGGTGGTCAGGGAAATGAAAACTGTCACTTAGGCCTGGCCCTAGGGCAGGAAAACCAGTTTGTCATGGAAGGAAATTGGAGATGCTGCGCTCAAATTGGAGACTTGCTCTCAATTTAATATCAAACTGTGAGCTTAGTGAGTGGGGTGTAGCAGCCTGTCTTAATCATTTTTGTTTCCAGGGCTCAGCTCCAAGGCATGGTACCAGCTGTAAAGATGCAGTGAAGCAAACTAGACAGGGAGGTCTGAAGAATTAGCAATCCAGGCTTGGATTGGGCTCTGTGGAGCAAAGAAATCCCAACTTTTCCATCCCCAGACTGCTCTAGAACACAGAATGGAATGAGTGGGTGAAATGGAAGTGGGCTGGACAGCGAAAAGGCCTGCCTATGCCCTTAATTTTGAAGGAAAACACTCTAACTAGAGGAGGGAAAAAGAAACTTCTTCAGCATACAATAAGAGGTATTTTCAAGTTGTAAAGAACCTGAAAATCTTTATATTGATGGGGGAAATTTTTTTTTTTTTTTTATCCTGTGAAATCCGGATCTCTTTTATCCATCCATCTCCTTATAGAGTTTTCTTTCCTTTTCCCCACCCATTTCTTCTTTCTTTTCTTTCTTTCTTTTTTTTTTTTTTTTAAAGCAATCTTTTTCTAGATTGGAACTGGAAACAGCTTTCCAGGCTGGGAGGATTTGGCCCATACAGAGAAGCAAAGGGGCTTTCTATAATTTTCTTTCTTCTTTTAAATTCCCCCTTCCCTTTCCTTTCCGACAGACAACAGAAATAATTGATCCATCATTCAGTACCAGGCCCAGGAGATTTACATGCAAATTCCCCTCTCCGCCCCAGACGCTCCTCTCAAACTTAAAATCCTAGAAGGGGGGAACACTTCAAACTAGAAGGCAGCCTGCTGGCCACCCCCAACCCCTCAACCAGGTGAGAGGGAGGAGGGAATAATCCGCACCGCCCCCCCCAGCTCCCAGCCTCCTCCCTCGTGACACACACCACCCCTTTCTGTTGCGGAATCACTTAAGGTTCGGGTAAAACTCCCCTTTCTCTCTGGAGACGGTATCTGGAAGCTTTTAGGAGGCGGAGCAGAGGTGCGGAGGGAGAAGGAAAATTCACCCAAACGTTCGTCAGGCCTAAGAAAGTCGTTTCTTCACTCAAAAACTGCCCATCACCCCCACCCCCCACCATTAACTTCCGATTAAGACCTTCTCCTTATGGCAACTAAACTTTACTTAGCATAATTAAGATTTGCCTCGGAAGAAGGGGGAGATTGAAGCTGCCAGTCCCCGGCCATTCTCCTTCACCTCGGCTCCCCAACCCCCAACCCTCTAGCTCCTGGCCTCCGAGTTCTTGAGTTTTCTCACTTTGAGGTGCCACCGAACACAAAGAACCATAATGGGCTCCTTTGTGCTCGCTGCGGGGCAATTACGCCCCGGAGTCCGGGCCCCTTTAAGAGCCTCTTAAAGAGACAGGCTCTCATTTTTCAGAGGGTTATTTAAGGGTGTGTGTAGGGGGAGGGGCGAGGCGCACTCCTAGGGTCTACGTGTTGGGTGAAGTGAAACTTTTGCCTGGGCTCCATGAGAAGTCTGAGAGAAGTCTTTGTAAATTGTTAGCTTTGCTTTTTTTACAAAAAGTCCTTAATAGAAGTTTTTTCAACTTGAGAATTTTCATTTGATTAGAAAAATTGGATTGCAATAGGTGGGGTTTGAGAAGCAGGAGGCGGGGGGCAAGGATTTAAAGAGTCCATCCCTAGCAGAGTGCCGGGGCTCTCAGCAAGAGGAGAAGCTTGAATCTGTAGCAGCTCTGGGGACTGTGTTTCTCCGGATCTCGCCGCGGCGACTCCGGAGAAATCCCGGCCTGGGCAAATAGCCCTTAATGTAATAATAGCTTGTCTCTTTAAAAAGCAAAAACGGAGGGGGGGCAAGTTTTGTTGGCATCTGGTTTCTGATCTCATTATGTTGTGGTGGACCAATCCAGCCCTCGGGGCTGGTCCTCGAGTTTAAATCTGATTGGCCAAGAGCACATTTTGGGATGGTGCTTAGAACTCGACGGGGCGGTTTCAAGTATCCCTTTTTTGGGGGCTGAGGAGAGGGCGGGGCCGCCAGCGGGGGCCCCCTTGAAACCGACTAATTGGGATCGGAGAGGCCGAGGTGAGGACTGGAGGAGGCACAAAGGAGTCGCTGGGTGGAGAAGGGAGGGGAGAGGGGGAACTGAGAGGCGAGAGGAGGAGGAAGAGGAGAAGAGAGGGCAGCGGCGCGCGGTGTCTCCGGCGGCTCAGTCCGACCGCGGCGAGCTAGCGGGCAGGCGCGCCGCCCCCTCCCCCGCCCGGCCTCCCCAACTCTGCGGCCGCGAGCAAAGTTTGCAAAGAGGCGCGTGAGGCGGCGGCCGCAGCTAGGAAGGCGCGCGGTCTCGGGGTTGGGGGCGGGGGCGGGGGGGCGCCCAGGAGCTGGGTGGGGGGCGGCGGCCAGCATGCGGCCCCGCAGCGCCCTGCCCCGCCTGCTGCTGCCGCTGCTGCTCCTTCCCGCCGCCGGGCCTGCCCAGTTCCACGGGGAGAAGGGCATCTCCATCCCGGACCACGGCTTCTGCCAGCCCATCTCCATCCCGCTGTGCACGGACATCGCCTACAACCAGACCATCATGCCCAACCTTCTGGGCCACACGAACCAGGAGGACGCAGGCCTGGAGGTGCACCAGTTCTATCCATTGGTGAAGGTGCAATGCTCTCCCGAGCTGCGCTTCTTTCTATGCTCTATGTACGCACCCGTGTGCACAGTACTGGAGCAGGCCATCCCGCCGTGCCGCTCCATCTGCGAGCGCGCGCGTCAGGGCTGCGAGGCGCTCATGAACAAGTTCGGTTTCCAGTGGCCCGAGCGTCTGCGCTGCGAGCACTTCCCGCGCCACGGCGCGGAGCAGATCTGCGTGGGCCAGAACCACTCCGAGGACGGAGCGCCTGCGCTGCTCACCACCGCGCCGCCGCCGGGACTGCAGCCTGGCGCTGGTGGCACCCCGGGCGGTCCCGGTGGAGGCGGCGCGCCCCCGCGCTACGCCACGCTGGAGCACCCTTTCCACTGCCCGCGAGTGCTCAAGGTGCCATCCTATCTTAGCTACAAGTTTCTGGGTGAGCGCGATTGTGCTGCACCCTGCGAACCCGCGCGGCCCGACGGCTCTATGTTCTTCTCGCAGGAGGAGACGCGTTTCGCACGCCTCTGGATCCTCACCTGGTCGGTGCTGTGCTGTGCCTCCACCTTCTTCACTGTCACCACTTACTTGGTGGACATGCAGCGCTTCCGCTATCCAGAGCGGCCTATCATTTTTCTGTCGGGCTGCTACACCATGGTTTCGGTGGCCTATATCGCAGGCTTCGTCCTCCAGGAACGCGTGGTATGCAACGAGCGCTTCTCTGAAGACGGTTACCGCACGGTGGTGCAAGGCACTAAGAAGGAGGGCTGCACCATCCTCTTCATGATGCTTTATTTCTTCAGTATGGCCAGCTCCATCTGGTGGGTCATCCTGTCGCTCACCTGGTTCCTGGCAGCGGGCATGAAGTGGGGCCACGAGGCCATAGAAGCCAACTCGCAGTACTTCCACCTGGCGGCCTGGGCCGTGCCGGCCGTCAAGACCATCACCATCTTGGCCATGGGCCAGATCGACGGCGACCTGCTGAGCGGCGTGTGCTTCGTGGGCCTCAACAGCCTGGACCCGCTGCGGGGCTTCGTGCTAGCACCGCTCTTCGTGTACCTGTTCATTGGCACGTCCTTCCTCCTGGCCGGCTTCGTGTCGCTCTTCCGCATCCGCACCATCATGAAGCACGATGGCACCAAGACCGAGAAGCTGGAGCGGCTCATGGTGCGCATCGGCGTCTTCTCTGTGCTCTACACGGTGCCAGCCACCATCGTCATAGCCTGCTACTTCTACGAGCAGGCCTTCCGCGAGCACTGGGAGCGCTCGTGGGTGAGCCAGCACTGCAAGAGCTTGGCCATCCCGTGCCCGGCGCACTACACGCCGCGCATGTCGCCCGACTTCACGGTCTACATGATTAAATACCTCATGACGCTCATCGTGGGCATCACGTCGGGCTTCTGGATCTGGTCCGGCAAGACTCTGCACTCGTGGAGGAAGTTCTACACGCGTCTCACCAACAGCCGACATGGCGAGACCACCGTGTGAGGGCGCGCGGCCACCCTGCCCCTCCAGGATGGGATGGCACTATGCTTTCCTTCTGCGGAGTGGGGGGTGGGGGGCTCCCTACGGACTCCTATTTTATTTTTCTAAATAAAGAACAATCGAAACCATTTCTTTTCTAGGTCGCTTTTTAAAGAGAACTCTGCCCAACACCCCCACCAGGTTTGTAATTAAAACTGTAAATAGTCTTTGTAAATTTAATTATATATTTTCTATTTAAAAGAAAAAAGGAAAAAAAAAATGGAGACGGCGCCAAGGCTGAAGATTGGGGTGGGAACTTGGGGGAGGTCTCTTAAGAAGTGTCCCTTTAAAGCCGTCCGGTAATGTACTCTGGTTTGAAATTTTTGGTGATTTGGCAGGGCTGGGCCTGCTGGGAGAGGCACCTAGCCTGCGCGCTGTTTTTGTTGGCTGTGACGAGTTTGGAGTTAGTTCCATTCAACTTCTATAAAAGCCAAATTTGCGAGCCTCCTCGCTGACGCTGGGCCTGTGGAAGCTGTTGGATTATTTTTTAAAAGATTTGGATTCATCTTTATTTTATTTTCTCTTCTTTTCTTTCCTTCTTCATTTGCCCTGTCTCCTTCACTAGATATTTGGAAACTTCCCAGCTGAGATGAAGACGTGGGGGGAAAAAAAAAAAACCCAGAAAACAGAAAAACCGAGGATGGTGTGGGGGAGAGGGTGGGGATCTGGGGAGGTATGGCCTCCACCGGCCTGGCCCACTCCTCTGCAGGCAGGAAGATCTTTCTAGTCTTTGACTTTTCTTCTTTTCCACTCGGTACCCTAAGCGTCCAAAGTAGGCAGAATATGCTTTGTGAACTATGTTTTAACCGTCCCCCCACACACATACACAAACCACTTTGAGTTCTGAACCTCTGCGTGAATTTTTAGGGGTACCATGAGCCTCTTAACATTTTTTTTTGCAAATTCTGGGGTTTTGAGATTTTGCAGCCTTCCCCTTCTTTCCTGGTAGTCTTCTGGCCCCCAACCAAAAAAACTGGCATTCAGTTTAGCAGATTGCAGGTTGGTTTGTGTATGTGTTTTTTTATTTGTTTGTTTTGTTTTTTTGTTGGGCTATTTTTCTCTCTCTCTTTTTTTTTTTCCCCACAAAGCAATAAAAATGGGTTGGGTAGGAGGGAGGGAATGGGTGGACTGATGGGGATGGGATTCTTAGTTTTCTTTTGACAAAAAACTGGTTTCTTTTAAAACTTGTCCAAAAAAAAAAAAAAAGTGGGTATCTTTGCTTTAGAAGGCTGTGGGCAGGCTCTTTGTGGCTGTGGGGGTGGGGGTTGAGTGTTTACTGGACATTCTATATCACAAGATTGATAGAATGTTTATAACAGATGTTTCTTATCTTTCTCCTACCCCCCCACAAATAAAGTCAAGACTTTTCTTAAGTTAGCTGCCTGAGAAGTGATGTATAAAATATCTTTGACTGCTGGCATGAGAATTCCAGTTTCCAACACACATCAATTTCCTCAACTATTTGGAATATTTTAGAATTTTAATTCCAAAGGATTGATTTGAAGACAATTATGCCACGTAACTCAGTTTTTGCCATCTCATGTGTCTTGATAATAGTACAAATTAAAAGCTAATAATCATAATAATAAAGTGCATTTAATTATCTTCAAGAGATCTATCCCTTTAATTGTATTTAACAGGGTTGTAACGTTTTATTAGTTTAACCAAACCATGCCTCCCTCCTCCTTCCCTGTCTCCCTCACCTACTTAGTTGGGGGTGGGGCAGAGAAGTGGGCTTCCAGCCCAAGATCTTGCTTTTTTTAGCTAAATGGTTATGGGGGGGAAAGTGCCTTATCATCCTTTGTTGGCTGACTTTGGGACAAGAGAGAAAGTAAGTTGGAACCCCTACTTCGAAATGTTTGTATGTGTTAGTTTATGTTGGGGGAGGGGAACTGGAAATGTTTGGTGGTAATTGAAGTCATGTGGGGCTTTGTTTGGAATTGTATGAAGTCCGGGGATTTCAGTAGAGTCCCCCTCCCAAAATGTACAGTCTTCACCCCACCCCCCAAATCATTTGTGCCAGTGGCTAGTTCAAATTCACTTTTTACCAATTGCTAATGAGTGTGAAGGCTCAACATGAGGTTCTCTTAACTATCAAATGGTGGGCAGAGGGAGGTGTCACCACCCCTCCAGCTCCATTTGTTCCAAGTCTAAAGAACCCCCCCCCCCCCAAAGGCTGAAGGAAAGAGTTAAATTACCAACAAATTGTGGAGTGCCTTTCCTGGTAATAATGGTGAAAGCTTGGGGAATTGGGTAGGATTTTGCAGTGCTGGGGACTGAGCCTAGTGGGAAGAGGAGCCCTGGTCTCTGTTGAAGATTTTGCAAGAGCTTCCCCACCCCTGAGTCCCCCAGGGTCTCAGCTCTGTTTGCTTTGGGTACATTCATCCTGGATCCTCACACTGATGTCGGGAAGAGATGATGGACTAGTAAAAATTACCATTTCCTTCCCAGAGCAGGGGGTGGTGGGAAGGAAAGAACTGGGGTAAAGACGGTTCTTCCTTCTTGGCCTCACCCCCCAATCCTACCTCAAAGTCTCCTGCCAATGTAGGGTCTAAGAAAACTGAAAAATTAGGTTTGATGACTGGGGAAGAAGATGAATTATAAGATAATTGCCTCTTTTGGAAAGAACAGAGGGCATCTTGGAGATGCCTTGCCCATCTCTAAAGGGGAAGTCATGGACTGAATTAGCTTACAGAAAATAGTGAGGGAATGCTCCCATCACCTCACACCCATTTCATTAATGAGATAACTTGGAGGAAGGGCAGCTTTAGACCACAGTGTGGGAAATTTAGGCTAGGGAGAGGAGAAAGGGTCTTGGAGGGAAACCCAAAGGTAAACCACCTGAACTCAATGCTGCACCAGGAGATGGAGGTCTGTACCCCTTGGTTTGGAAAACACAGTTAAAACCCAGGACCTGGGCTGGGGTTGTGGCTCAGCGGTAGAGTGCTCGCCTGGCACGTGCATGGCCCGGGTTCGATCCTCAGCACCACGTACAAATAAACCCATTGTGTACAGCTAAAGCAAATAAATAAATATTAAAAAAAAAAAAAAAAAAAAAAAACCCAGGACCTATAGGTCTGCTTTTGTAGATTTTCTATAGGTCTCAGGATAGATAGAAACTTGGTTTCCACATCCTAAGTGGATTGATCCCTTCTTCTGGGAGAGTGAGATTTTGTGTTTGGTGGAGAGTGAGGGCCAAGAAGGAACTCTTCTCACTTGAGGCCCTGGGCAGGTCTCAGGCTGCAGGTGCTTTTTACCTGTTTTTCCACACTCACCACCATCCCACAAGCCAGCTCTGTAGGTTCAGATATTTCTTCAGACTACTCCTTCTTATTGGTTTGACTTTTGCTCTTGCTTTTCCTGCCCCAAACCCCAGCCTTCCCTCCTGAAAATGTTTCTATTGTTAAAAATTATTTGTCCTTTTAGAGGATCCCTTAAGAGCCAGTTCAGAATGGACCACTAAAATTTTCCAAGACAAAATTCTTCTGTATATCCCCAAAGAATGAGTTCTGGAGTTGCCTCAGTGGGACCTGGAGCTGCCAACTTCTAGATTATTCCAGAAAACACTGTCCAAGTGGGTATTGGGACCCTGATTTAGGCTGGATTCTGGAGGAGTTGTCCTGGGTGCTGTGGTGCATACATTTGGGAAGCCCAGCCTGGGCTCCTGCCACTTCAGAGGTGAGTTGTCCCTTCTGTAGTCTCTCTGCCCACTAGAGCAACATCCTTCCTCTGGATCACCCTCCTCATCTCTAAATTTAAACTTCTGGGGCCCCTGACTTTCTGAGAATCTGAAAAATCTTTGGAACTCTTCCTGGGGGGTGGGGGGGAGAGGCCAGATTCACATGAATATATCATTTTGCATAAAAGTTTAGGAAGCTTCTGTACCATGTAGCTGTGCCCTCTCCCCACCTACTCTGACCCCCATGTTTCTTATTACCTCTGCGACAGAAAGGGGATCAGGAGGAGAAAACCACTGCAGCTAAAAACCAGGATCACCCCTAAGCCAGATTATTCATTCAATGGGATCATATTCCTCACTCAGGTAAGAATTTATCAAGGTGCAGCAGGATGGAATGAATGTGTAATACATTTGTGCCTGGGGGGAAATAAAAGAGGACTACAGATCCAGACAAACCAACCATATTTGGAAAGAGCCTGGGCACCAGGCAGGACCTGCAGGGAGCACTTGTGCAAATTTCCTAACAGTCCTGAGACCTCATTGGTACCTGCCAGGCAAGATTGTAGTAAGGATTACACAGACAGAACCAGTGCATAGTAGAAGTTCAGTAAATTGTAGCGACCATGTTCAGTGACCCAGGAGGCTGAGGCAGGAGAATCACAAGTTTGAGGCCAGCCTGAGCAAGTTAGCAGGACCCTGTCTCAAAATTTGGGAGATGTGACTGGAGTTGTAGCTCAGTGGTAGAGCACTCACCTAGCACTGATGAGGCCCTGGATTTGATTCTCAGCACCACATAAAAATAAATAAATAGCCGGGTGTGGTGGCGCATGCCTGTAATCCCAGCACTTGGGAGGCTGAGGCAGGAGGATTGTGAGTTCAAAGCCAGCCTCAGCAATGGCAAGGCACTTAGCAACTCAGTGAGACCCTGTCTCTAAATAAAATACAAAAAAGGGCTGGGGATGTGGCCTAGTGGTTGAGTGCCCCCGAGTTCAATCCCCAGTACCAAAATAAATAAATAAAGGTATTGTGCTCATCTACAACTAAAAAATATTTTTTAAAAAAAATGGGGGGATGTAGCTCAGAAATAAATTGTTCCCAAGTTCAACCCCCAGTGTAATAATAATATTAATAATAATATTAATAATAGGAAAAGAAAGAAAAAGAAAATGGAGGCTGGGGATGTGGCTTCGAGGTAGATACCTCTGGGTTCAATCCCCAGTACCACAAAACAAATAAATAAATTGTAGTACTTTTCCAACTACTTAGGATAAATTCCTTAAAGCAGAATCACTGGATCAAAGGATGCACATTTATATATATTTGTTTGTTTGGGTTTTTTTTGTTTTTTTTTTTTTTTTGTTTGTTTTGTTTGAGGGCTTTGTAACCTATTGTAACCAGTAGTTTTAACAGAGTAGATTGTTTCCTGTGCTCCCAAGTTTTCTCTCTGACTCTGGATGCCATCCCAGGGTCTCAAATCTCCTCAGGGTGGTGGTGGGCAGCATTTGTCTCCCTCTTTTTCCTCTGATTAGGACAGAAATGTCTTACTCGCCTGAGTGAGCAGGACTCACACGCTGGTGGGCCTCACCAACAGGCTTTGAAGCTGGCTAATTAGGGCTTGGACTGTCACAGCTGGCTTCCCCTGCGCCTCCCCGTGCCCCTCCTGCCCATCCCTAGCCTCACAGCCTGAGAGGCCTCCCCAGCTGCCTTGCCTTGTGGCTCCTCTAAGCTATCTGGGAAGGCCCCAGAATTTGAGGCCTGGAAGGACTGAGGCAAAAGCAACAAGATGAACAAGAAGTGACTTGGGACAGGGAATAAGCTCATAGGCTGTTGGGTTTAGAGCCTGTTGCCAGTGGCCCCGGAAGATCTTGCCTCATTGCCAGTGAGGGTTGGAGAGGAGCTGGCCTAGGCTGGGGGCTGAGTCCTGGGCCCTTTGTTTGGAAGCCAAAGCTTTCTAAAGGCTCTAGCCTCCCAACCTGGCCCGTATAATTAGCCCCAATCAGAGTGTTTATGTAGGGGCCTAGTGCGGAACTCAGAGCCCCGTGATTTCATTCCAAAACTACAGGGAGGAAAGGGAGGGAAAGGGATTTGTGTGGGGGCAAGCAAAAAGGAGGATGGAAAAGATATGAAGGAGACCTAGATGAGGGAAAAAGGAGAAGATCTGGGAGGGGAAGACAATCACTTTCTCTTTGACCATGGCAGGGGTCAGGACCACCCCATCCCCAAAGTAGCCAACACCCCAGCTCCTGACCCTGGGCCAGGTCTGCCTGCCTTCTGGGCAGGCTCTGTGGGTGGGTGGGCTTATGCCAATCGGAAATGGCTTGGATATAATTAACCCAACTAATCACCACCTCAACCCTGTGGAAGGGGAGGGTACAAACCAAAGCCATGGCTCCCCCAGGAAGTTCCGGTCTCCCCATTTACCTTCCTCTCCCTGGGGCCTGGGTGAGCCAGGTTCTGCAGCTGCTTAGGTTAGTAGAGTCAGAGGATGGCAGGAAAGGATGCGGCTTATTCTTATACCTCCTGGGGAAATGTGACAGGAGAGAGTAGGCTTGAGGTGGCAGGGACAGCAGGAACTTGTGTGGGAAGGCTGGGGCGAGGATTCCCAGTCATTGCTCCCATGTGACACCGGGGGTGTCCCAAATTTAGTTAGCATTTCTCTCTGCTCTAGTCCTCCCAAGGAACTCTCTGGAGTAGATGTGGCTTATAGGAATTCTTTTTTTTTTTTTTTTTTTAATTTATTTGCTTTAGTTGTACACAATGTGTTTATTTTTACGTGGTGCTGAGGATCAAACCCGGGCCATGCACATGTGAGGCAAATGCTCTACCGCTGAGCCACAACCCCAGGCCCCCAATTTTTTTTTTTTTTTTTTTTTTTTTTTTTTTTTTTTTTTTTTTTTTTTTTTTTTGTGCTGGGGATTGAACCCAGGGCCTTAGTGCATGCAAGGCAAGCACTGTACCAACTAAGCTATATCCCCAGCACACTATAGGGAATTCTGTGTACAGGGTTTAGTTGTCCTGTGCCAAGGGGTTTGAGGGCAGAGCATGGAGTCTGAGCTCATAAATCTCTTGCTTAAAATTCTACCAGGCCAGGCCAGGCCAGGCCTAAAGGATATAGCTCTTACCTAGCAGGCAGGAGGCCCTGGGTTCAATCTCTAGCACTTAAAGAATGAAAGAAGCCAGGTGCAATGGTGCACACCTGTAATCCCAGCGGCTCAGGAGGCTGAGACAGGAGAATCACGAGTTCAAAGCCGGCCTCAGCAATGGCAAAGCACTAAGCAGCTCAGTGAGGCCCTGTCTTTAAATAAAATACAAAATAGGGCTGGGGATGTGGCTCAGTGGTCGAGTGCCCCTGAGTTCAGCCCCCAGTACCCTGCCCCCCCAAAAATGAATGAATGAAAGAAAGAAAGAAAGAAAAGGAAAAGGAAATCCTACCAGGCCTCCAGGGAGCATTCAGACATTCCCTCCCTTAGCACATAAAACACCATCTGGATCTTACACTCTCAGAACAACCAAGCTCCATAGCTTTGCACCACACTCTTCCTATGACCTGGGTCCTTCCCTTCTTCAAGGCTACATATTAACTACCAGCACCTCAGCACTTACCTCAGGTCAGATGGCGCCACCACAGAGAGCTGTGCCACTGTCCAATCCTCTGACACTCTGTCCCCACAGCCGTGTTCTTACTTGTCACATCATATCACATTGTTGTTAGTTTTCTTACGTGTTCCCTCTTTGAGGAGAGTACGTGTTTAGTGTGTCTTTTTTTTTTTTTTTTTTTTGGTACCAGGGATTGAACTCAGGGGCACTCGACCACTGGGCCACATCCCCAGCCCTTTTTTTGTATTTTATTTAGAGACAGGGTCTCACTGAGTTGCTAAGTGCCTTGCCATTGCTGAGGCTGGCTTTGAACTCGCGATCCTCCTGCCTCAGCCTCCCAAAGTGCTGGGATTACAGGTGTGCGCCACCGCGCCCGGCTTGGTGTGTCTTTTATCTCTATATCTCAGAGCCCAGTAAGATGCCCAAGAGCCCAGCACAGTGGCACACGCCTGCAATCCCAGCAACTCAGGAGACTGAGGCAGGAGGATCACAAGTTCAAGGCCAGCCTCAGCAATTTAGCGAGGCCCCCAAGCTACTTAGTGAGACCTTGTCTCAAAAAAGGCGGGGAGAGGGCATGAGATGTGGCTCAGTGATTAAGTACCCCTGGGTTTAATCCCTGGTACCAAGGGGAAGAAAGAAAAAAAAGAAAAAAAAAAGCCCAGAATCAGTTTCTAGAATCAGCTGCCTAGGCTAGAATCCTGCCTCAGCCAATTGCTAATTGTGGACCCTAAGCAAGTTAATGAAACTTTCTTTGCATCATCTGTAAATGGGGATTGCAATTTGCTTGCAACTAAAGTGAGTAATAAACTAATTCAAGTAAAATGCTTGAAATAGTGCCTGGTACATAGTAAGTACTTAATAAATGCCAATTAAGCTTATTCATTCATGTGTTGGCTCAGTGGATGTGAGTTTTTAGGGACTGAACCCATGGTCTGTTGCATGCTAGGCAAGCACTCTGCCTCTGAGTTAAATGCCTAGCCCTAGGAAGTATATTTGATACTTATGAGTCAGACTCTTGCTAAACTCTAGAGCTGCACAAATCCAGTTCCTTCCTGCCCACATGCACTTGACAATCAAGTTTGATGAATGAATGTGTGGATACATATTTATGTGGTTCTTGGGGGATTGTCACACATTTTGTTAAGCCAACTCATCCAAATATTTGAGACTGTGTCCAGGTCAAATACAGAAGTATTGGAGTTCAGAACACACCAGCCCAAAATATGACGATAGGATACTAAAATATGCTACCCCAAAATGTACTGTTTTGAGACAAGGTCTTGCTAAATTGATTAGACAGGCCTTGAACTTGCAATCCTCCTGCCTCAACCTTCCCAAGTCATTGGGATTACAAATGTACACCTGGCTATACCAAAATGTACTCTTTTGTCATATTTTGAACTATTTATTCCGAGAAACTGCAGACACAGGAGTAACTCTGAGAAACTGTACTTTTGTAAAATAAACCTGTCTCTATGAAGGAAAGCTGTATTAGTGAAATACCTGCATCAGGCAGAGGGGTGTTGGGACATAACTTTTATTACCTAAGAGACTTTATCTGCATTATAATACCACACATACTCACCATTCAATTCCTCCTCTTACCCTCCCATCACTTATGTCCTCACCCCAAAAAGCCTAAGGTCAGGTTGGGGATATAGCTCAGTTGGTAGTGTGCTTGCCTTGCATGCATAAGGCCCTGTGTTTGATCCCCAGCACCATTAAAAAAAAAGAAGAAGAAAGTAAGAAAGAAAACAAGCCTAAGGTCTCTATTCTCTTGGAGCTCGGGGTACTACATAAACTTCAGTCATCTGACGTTCATGTTTAGTGGGACTTCCTTGTATATGCATGTAATTAAATACATTTTCCCCCTGTTAATCTGTTTTATGTTCCATTTAATTCATTGCCCAGTCAAGGAACCTAGAAAGGTAAAGGGAAGGTATATTTTTCTTCCCCTATCAAATCATGATATATTTATTTGAATCGGTTAAACAAGCAACAAAACTGGGGACGATCCTTTATGAACCTG
The DNA here is from genome assembly GCA_025594165.1 of Tamias sibiricus. Lineage (NCBI taxonomy): Eukaryota > Metazoa > Chordata > Mammalia > Rodentia > Sciuridae > Tamias > Tamias sibiricus. The sequence goes on along the minus strand of CM046660.1, from coordinate 19,952,863 downwards.
TAATATGTGATGGTGTTAAGAACAAGTGGAAAAATTTGGTCAGGATGGAGAATGCTGCAGACCTCTGGCCCAATCTTCACTGCTGCTAATGAGAGTGTTACAAAAATTTTTTTCTACAAAAAATTTTTTGACAATAAGCATGTCAAAATTTCATTTAACTCATTAATTAATGAAGGGACTAATAAGGTATTAAAATCAGTTCAAAGGAGAACCCCAAAAGCAGAGATACCTTTAGGTAATCTGGAAGACTGAAATAGGAGCCGGGTGCTATGGTGCACACCTATAATCCCAGTGGCTAAGGAGGCTGAGGCAGGAGAACTGCAAGTTGGAGACCAGCCACAGCAAATTAATGAGGCCCTAAGAACTTAGCAATACCCTGTCTCTCAAAAAATAAAAAATAAAAAATAATAAGGACTGGGATGTGGCTCAGTGGTTAAGCATACCTGGATTCAATCCCCAGTACCAAAAAAAAATGCTGAAATAGGGATGGGGATGTAGCTCAGTACATGCCCTGGATTCAGTTCCCACACCTAAAAAAAAAAAAAAAAACAGTGCTGAAATAAATTGGCGCACGCCTGTAATCCCAGCACTTGGGAGGCTGAGGCAAGAGGATCACAAGTTCAAAGCCAGCCTCAGCAATGGCGAGGCACTGAGAAACTCAGTGAGACCCTGTCTCTAATAAAATACAAAAGAGGGCTGGGGATGTGGCCCAGTGGTTGAGTGCCCCTGAGTTCAATCCCCGGTACAAAAAAAAAAAAAAAAGATGTAAAACTATGCAATATCAATTGCATCTTCACAAGATAATTGCCTTTCTATGGAGAAAAATCATTTCCATTATTATCACTTGTCTCAATTGTAAAATAGTGCAGGGACATACAATAATCTTTTGACCATTTCAAGTATTTCAGTTTTTCTTGACAAGAAGTTAGGAGCTCAGGTCTCTCAACCTGTCAAGTGCCACTCCTTCCAACCAAAGAGCTTTAGTTCCAGTAGGGAACCCAACACCATCCAGAGCTGGAAATCCTCCAGTCAGCCTCAGCCTTCCCATCTTTCCCTTTCCCTGCCCCTAGCACATGAAACACCATCTGGATCTTACATTCAAGGGGATTGAAACTTATCCTCCTTTGCCTTCTTCTTTCCCACCCCACAGTCACATCCCCTCCAACCATGCAGGCAACACATTCTCCCCTCTGCATGGTTACCACCATTTATTGAATACTGTCTACCAGACATTATGCATTCACAGCATCATTTAGTATTCAAATTAACTTGAAATGAATGTTCTTTTCACCTCCAATTACAACAAATTAAAGTTCATAGAAGTGCTGCTCCAAGGGCATCAAACTAGCAAGGGCCTTCAGACTTTTAACAACGATACCATAAGTAGCAAATGAAGTCATTTCTCATGCCAACTGTAATGAATTGGGTAGCTATCTGGAGTACTGTGTTGAGAAGGACTCTGAGGCATCCTCTTGGTGTGGTAGGAAATAGTGCTGGGACCCATTAGTGATGTCTGACATGGTCACAAAATTAAATAAATGTAAGAATTTGCAAGCATGTCAGATATTTGTTAGGCTAGCTTATACTCCATGGTCTCGCACATCATCTGATCTTTTTTTTTTTTTTTTTTTTTTTTTTTTTGGTACCAGGGATTGAACTCAGGGGTACTCAACCATTGAGCCATATCCCCAGCCCTATTTTGTATTTTATTTAGAGACAGAGTCTCCCTGAGTTGCTTAGTGTCTCACTTTTGCTGAGCCTGGCTTTGAACTTGCAATCCTCCTGCTTCAGCCTCCCAAGCAGTGAGGAGTACAGGCATGCACCACCATGCCTGGCTCATCTGATCAATTTTTAACAAGTGGTGGTTGATGGCAATGTTTCTAGATCATAATACCAGCTTTCTTTCTTTCTTTCTTTTGGTGCTGGGGATTGAACCCAGGGCCTTGTGCATGCAAGGCAAACACCACCAACTGAGCTATATCCCCAGAACCATAATGCCAGTTTTCTAAGTCTTTGCCACTCAAAATGTGATTCCAATAGCCTTGTGGTGCCCCCGCTTCTCCCCCTTCAGATGGCACCATCACTTGGAAACCTTCTAGAAAAGCATAATCTTTGGTCTGACCTCAACCCTACAGAATCAGAAACTATGCTTTAACAAGTTTCACAGGGGATTTGTTGGCACATTCAAGTGTGAAGAGCATTAGTTCAGGGGACCTCTTTTCTCAACTGAACTTATCCCTTCCTCAGCAACCAGACTCATCCCCTCCCAGGAAGCTTCTAGTTCAGGCCCAGGTAAGCATTCCTGACAGACCCTAATGCTCACCCAGCAGAACCAGGTACATTAAAGACTCAATTGAGGCATGGGGACATCAAGACATCCTTTTTTTTTTTTTTTAATTTTATTTTTATAATTTTTAATATGTACAACTCATAGTGCATATATTTAGTATCTTTTTACATACAACTGTTTGTATACAAAGTATATTCGTACAATTCAGGTCTTCAATCATGCATTAAGGAAAATGATATCCGTCTCATTCAAACACCTTTTTTTTTTTTTCTCCCCCTCCTTCCCCTCTTGCTCCCTCCCTTACCCTCCCTTTCAAGACATCCTTTTCCACACTGGAAAAACCTTGCAGAATTCTTTGGTTTTTTTCCACTAGAGGTGTGAGGGACTGTGGGTCTGCTGGCTGGCACCTGTTTGGGGAGACTTCACAGAGCCTCCCTGCGGCCTCCAGAATCCAGCCTGAACTTCCCTCCCCAACCTTTGAGACCTTTGCTCCTTCTCATAGGTGCCCAGGGAGAGGTGAACAGCACAGAGAAACAGTTGCTGAAGGTGGGAGCAGAGCTGCTCATTCGACCACTACTTCAGCCAGCATGTGTTGAGCCCTATTCTGTGCCTGCACTAGAGACACAGCAGTAAATGTGTATGATGACTGCTTTTTTTCCCCCTCCTGGTGCTGGGGATTAAACTCTTCATGTGTGCTAAACAAGCACTTTACCACTGAGCTACACTCCCAGCCTCTGACTCCTGCTCTTTAGGACAGTGGGCATATAAACAGATAATTTTTGTGTTCAGGCTGGGCGCGGTGGCGCACGCCTGTAATCCCAGCACTTGGGAGGCTGAGGCAGGAGGATCGCGAGTTCAAAGCCAGCCTCAGCAGTGGTGAGGCACTTAGCAACTCAGTGAGACCCTGTCTCTAATAAAATACAAAAAAGGGCTGGGGATGTGGCCCAGGGGTCGAGTGCTCCTGAGTTCAATCCCTGGTACAAAAAAAAAAAAAAAAAAAAAAATTTTGTGTTCATATGATACAAAAGGTAGACATGGGAATTGTAAGGAAAAAAGAGAAGGGAGGGGCATTCCACTTAGAAGGAACAGCATGGCACAGACTTGAAAGAATGGAAGGACATGCTGGGTGCAGTGGCGCACGCCTGTAATCCCAGCACTTGGGAGGCTGAGGCAAGAGGATCACAAATTCAAAGCCAGCCTCAGCAATGGAGAGGCACTTAGCAACTCAGTGAGACCCTGTCTCTAATAAAAACACAAAAAAGAGCTGGGGATGTGGCCTAGTGGTCAAGTGCCTCTGAGTTCAATCCCTGGTACCAAAAAAAAAAAAAGAATGGAAGGACGTGTCACAGGGCACAACAGGGAGGAGAGCCTTCCTGGGACATAGAAAAGTGTGGAGAAGAGTGTGGCAAGGCTGATGAGGGTGAGGATCAGCTCAAGCTGATCCCCAACGAAATTTCAATCTCATGCTGGCTTCCTTGGCCTGCAGCACTCCTACCCGCTCTCAATACAGGAACTCATTTCTGTCCTACCTTGAACCAATCAGATCCAGGAGACAGTTACATACACACACAATCCAGAGATCATGTCAAAGCCAAATATTAGCAGGTTTTGGATCTATGCCCTCTTTTTCAGTCAGTGGCTGATGGGATTCAGATCTCCTTGGCCACACCCTTAGAGGCAAGAATGGTCACTGAAGGGGTGTAGCTCAGTTGGTGGAGTGCTTGCCTCACATGCACAAGGCCCTGGGTTCAATCCCCAGCACCACACACACACAAAAATAAATAAAGAAATAAAGAATGGTCACCGAATTAACTTCCTGGGAAAAAAAGGACTTTTGGTTTCCCTGATCTAAGACATGGTAAGAGCTATAAACTTGGTTACACATGTGTATCAGATCTCATGCAACTGTGCCTGTTTGGATACGTGTGTGTGTGTGTGTGTGTGTGTACATGTGCATCTCTCTCTTTTTTTGGTGGTGATGTGGATTGAACCCAGGTCTTGTGCATGCAAGGCAAGCACTCTACCAACTGAGCTATATCCCCAGCCCCACACATGTGTATCTCTGAGGAAGGCATAATATCAGTCATCTTGAAATCTCAGGAAATAGAAATACAACTCCTTGTCAGAGAAAGAGGGAGAGATTGTTTCATTGTTTCATCTAGAATTCATATGGTGAACTTCTTCTGGGAGTCAAAAAGTAATCTGGCTTTAGTACACCAAGCCCTTTGACTCTCCTCTATCTACAGTTGGAGTCTATGTCTCCTTGCCTTGAATCTGGACTACTTTGACTGATTGAATATGGTTGACACTATGTGACATCCACATCTGGGCCATGATGAAAGCCCATGCAGCCTCAGCCTTATTCCTTGTAATCCTCCCACTTCAAGTTATCTGAGCTGACAGGTAAGAAGTCAGACTGCCATGAAGCCACCATGCTGGAGAGGTCACATATAGGTGCTCTGGCTAATAGATCTAGATCTCACTGAGCTCAGACCCATTAACACATCAGACAGGTGGGTGAAACCACCCTGAATCCTCCAGTCAGCCCATACAACAGTTGAATATCATCAAGTGTCCTCAGCAATATCAGGTAGACTGAAGAATCATCCAGCCAAGCCAGGCCCAAATTCCTGGTCCATAAAATTCTGAGATATAATTAAAATGATAATTATAAACTACTAAGTCTCAGGGAACTTTGTCATAGAGGAATAGATAACTGAAACAAATGGTATTAATAATTATTAAGTTTATGTATCTGGCACTGTTCTAAGGGTTTGTCATGTATTAACTCATTTTTTCCTCAGAAGAGGATATAGAAGCCAGAGAAGTTAAGCAATTTTGTAAGGGTGATCACTTGGGCTTAGACACAGGCAGTATGATGCCAGAGCCCAGATTCTTTTTCTTTTTTCCCTTGCCAAGCTAAGGATCAAACCCAGGACCTAAGCAAGCAAACAAACAAACAAAAAACAAATAACAACAACAACAAAAAAAAAAACAGGATTTTTCACCTGCTAGGCAAATGCTCTACCACTAAGCTACATCCTCACCCCAAATCCCAAACTCATAGTCTCTGTATTAAGTCAGAATCAGACCCTAAGTTTATGGACTTTCAGTTCACAGGGAAAATAGAATGGAACATTCTTCTATCTCAACACCTCCTTCTTCTGGAACACCATAGTTCCTCACATCCTGGGTTCACCATACCAATAATCTTGGGTTTAATCTCTGGCATTTTGTACATCTGCAGCTGTACAAAAATGACCAGCTTCTCAGGACTAATGGATGTGTGTGTGTGTGTGTGTGTGTGTGTGTGCGCATGCACACACACACACACACATATATCCAGGTTCATCAGAGCTGGGTAGAATTCCTGCTGGTCCCATATCAAAGATCAAAATTTTTGCTTCCAAAGATATCCATCTGGCTTAAGGTCCTGTGTGAGGAATTTCTCTTGTCTTTCTTCTTTTCCATTCTTTCCTCATGTCACTTAAAGTGGAAAACCTATATGACTCCATGTGGTAGGCAGCTTCAAAGTTGGCCCCCAGTGATCCCTGCTTCCTGGTATTCATGTGCTTGTGTAATCCCCTCCCTCTGTGGTAAAGGATTAGGCCTGCAACACCCACGTGAGTGAGCTTGGAAGCAGATTCCTTTCTCCCTGCCTGCCTGGTGAAGTCCTCAGATGAGACTGCAACCCCAGGTGGCAGATTAACTGCATGAGATGCATTGGGACAAGGGCACCTACCTAAGCTCTGCAACATTTCATGACCCACAGAAAATGCAAGAAAATATGGTGCAGTTTGTTTGTTGTTTGCTTTGTTTTGTTACTTTTTGCAGTACTGGGATGGAACCCAGGGTCTTATGCATCCCAGGAAAATGCTCTTCAACCCTCAACCCCTTTCTACTATTTTTTTTTTTTTTTTTTTTTTTTTTGGTGGTGCTGGGGTTGGAACCCAGGGCCTTGTACATGCAAGGCAAGCACTCTACCAACTGAGCGATATCCCCAGCCCCCTTTCTATTTTCTTATTGTGATATAGCATAGAAGAAAATGCATAAAGCACACTTTAATTTTAAATACAGATTAGTGAATTTTTTTTACATGTGTCTATACTCACGTAAACACTTCCTAAATCATGATACAGGACATTTTCTTCCTGTCACCTTCCAGTGAGTATGGCTCTAGAGGTAACTCCTTTTCTTTCTTTCTTTTTATTTATTTATTTATTTACTTTAGTTGTACACAATGCAATGCATTTATGTTTACGTGGTGCTGAGGATCGAACCCGGGCCGCGCACATGCAAGGCAAGCGTTCTGCCGCTGAGCCACAGCCCCTCTTTTTTTTTTTTTTTTTTTTTTTAAATATTTATTTATTTGCTTTAGTTGTACACAATGCCTTTATTTGTATGTGGTGCTGAGGATCGAACCCGGGCCGCGCACGTGCTAGGCGACTGCTCTACCGCTGAGCCACAACCCCAGCCCCAGGTAACTCCTTTTCTGACTTCTATCACCATCAGTTAATTTTGCCTGCTATAGAACTTTTAGAATGCAATCATATAATATGCCCCCTTTTGTATCTAATGTCAGTGAGACTCATCCACCTGGTAGAATTCTGACCACATAATTAATTGATTAAATTTCTTTTTTTCTCTTTTGTATGTGTCTGGTAGTGGTGTAAACCAGGGCATTCTACCACTGAGAGACATATATATATATATATATATATTTTTTTTTTTTTTTTTCCATTCTACCTCCAGCCCTCCTTTTTTTGTTTTTGCTTTTGTTTTTGTTTTTTTTTAGTCTTGCCAAATTACTCAGGGTCCCACTAAATTGCCCAGGTTGGCCTCTGTCTTGTGATCCTCTACCTCAACCTGGGATTATAGGCATGTGCCACCATAACTGGTCTGGCCACATATTTTCTTTCTTTATTTATTTCTTTATTTTTTTCTCTTTTTTTCCTATATTTTCATGTGGTACAAGGAAATAAACCCAAGGCCTCATGCATGCTAGGCAAGCTCTCTACCACTGAGCTGTATCCCCAGCCCCTGCATAATTTCTTACAGTAAAAACTCCCCACTAGCCAGGTACAGTGGTGCATACTTGTAATCCCAGTGATTCAGGAGGCTGAGGCAGTAGGATCACAAATTCAAGGCCAGCCTTAGCAACTTAGCAAGACCCTGTCTCAAAATAAGAAATAAGATGGGCGTGGTGGTGCAAGCCTGTAATCCCAGCACTTGGGAAACTAAGGCAGGAGAATCGCAAGTTCAAAGCCAGCCTCAGCAATGGTGAGGCACTTAGCAACTCAGTGAGACCCTGTCTCTAAATAAAATACAAAAAAGGGGGGCTGGGATTGTGGCTCAGCGGTAGAGTGCTCGCCTAGCACGCACACAGCCTGGGTTCAATCCTCAGCACCACATAAAAATAAATGCATTGTGTACAACTAAAGCAAATAAATAAATATTTAAAAAAATAAAAGGGCTGGGGATGTGGCCCAGTGGTTGAGTGCCCCTGAGTTCAATCCGTGGCAGAAAGAAAGGAAGGAAGGAAGGAAGGAAGAGGGCTGGGGATGTAGTTCAGTGGCAAAGCACCCCTGGGTTCAATCCCCAGTACCAACCAACCAATCAAAAAATCCTCTCCCCACTTCATGCTCCAAGATTAGTTTACTGAGCTGTTCCAGTTTTATTTCCCTTGCCTTTCTTCTTTCTTTTCTTTCCTCTATCAGTATATAGTAAGTACCTTTGCACAGGTGCTAGGGAAATAGTGTGAGCAATACAGACTTGGCTCCTGCCCTGCTGGAAGTGTGTGTGCACAGAGAAGAACCAGCAATCACAAGAGATCCAGATAAGTACAGTGCAAGATGTACCTGGGTTGCGATGAGAATTTGTAGAAGATGAGTCAAATCCCAACTTTTTTTTTTTTTTTTTTTGGTACTGGGGATTGAACTCAGGGGCACTCAACCACTGGGCCACATCCCTAGCCCTTTTTTGTATTTTATTAGAGACAGGTTCTCACTGAGTTGCTAAGTGCCTCACCATCGCTGAGGCTGGCTTTGAACTTGCAATCCTCCTGCCTCAGCCTCCCAAGTGCTGGGATTACAAGCGAGCGCCACCACGCCTGTCTAAATTCCCAACTTTATGGGCCATGGAACACTTCATGGAGGAAAGGACATATATGCTGAGACCTGAAGGGTGAATAGAGTGTTGTGAGCACTCACCTATGAAAAAGTTGTACAGCAGGAGAGAAAATGATACTTTCAAGAGACTGCAAGAAGTTCTACTTGACCGAAACACAGAGGTCAAAGTTGGGAAAAGTCCCTGGTAAGGCCAGATGGGGCAAATTTTGAAGAGCCATGTCATCTCCATTAAGGAGTCTGTGTTAGTCAGCTTTCTGTTACTGTAACAAATCCCTGAGATAATCAATTTATAAAGAGAAAAGGTTGGTAGAGCATAGTTGTAGATCCCTATAATCCCAGAGATTCAGGAGGCTAAGGGAGGAGAATGGTAAATTTGAGGCCAACCACAGCAACTTAGTGAGACCCTGTCTCAAAATAAAAACTAATAAAAAAAGGCTGAGGACATGGTTCAGTGGTAAAGTGCCCCTGGGTTCAATCCCCAGTATTGTAAAAAAAGAAAATGAGGAGGAGTGGGGAGAGGAGGAGGAAGAGGGGAAGGAGGAGGAAGAAAAAGAAGGGCTGGGAATATAGCTCAGTTGGTAGAGTGCTTGCCTCATATGCACGTAGGCCCTGGGTTCAATCCCCAGTACCACAAAAATAAATAAATAAAAATATTAAAAAAAAAATAAAAGAGAGAGAAAAGTTTGGCTCATAATCTTTAGAGATTTGGGGTCATGATGGATTGACCCTGTTGCTTTTGGGTCCGTGGACAGGCAGCATGTCATGCCAGGGAGCACTTGATGGAGCAAAGCCACTCACCTCATGCCTGGGATGTGAAAGAAAAGGAAGAAAGGGGTCAGGGTCCCACTTTCCCCTTCAAGCGCACACCTCCAATGACTTGAAAACTTCCCACTAGGCCCCGCCTCTTAGGGGTTTTGCTCCCTCCTAACAGCGCCAGTCTGAGAACCAAGCCTCTAACACATGGGCTTTTGGGGGGGTGCTTAAGAACTAATCCATTGCCAAGTTCAAACTTTATCCTAGGAGCCATGGGCTATATCTGGATTTTTTTTTTTTTTTAAGTAAAAGAATGACACAATAAGGCTTATTTTATTTATTATTAAATTTGATTTTGATTTTCAGTCAATTTTTAAAAGGCATTTTACTTTCTGGAAAGGTACACACATAATACACAAATGCCCCTGGCTCTCTGGTGTCCCAGTCATCCAGCTCCTCTTGGGTGTGGCTTTTAAAATTGATCACCCTGGCCACTAGGTGGAAAGAAACCTGGTAATGAAGCAAGAGTGGAAACAGAAGTTTTAGGAAGCTTTTCGGCATTCCAAGTAAGAGAGGTTGGTAGCCACTGTGTGAGTAATTTGAGAGACATCAAGGGAAGGTTGATTGGAGAACTCCAGGACTGAATTGACATGGGGTATGAGAGAAAAGGGTTAAAAACTACACCCCAGAGAAGAGGATACCACCTTTCAGTGGGCCAAAGGGAAGCAAAAGGGGAGCAGAGTCAGGGAGTATGGTAGGTGGTCTGCAAAGATGCCACCAGCAATGCCTTCCCCTTGAGCAAAGGTCCTTTAGTCTAAAGGGTCCTTTAGTCTATTTTCCAATACCTTGAATTGGTGTGGCTTTGTGAATCACTTTGACCAAAAACATGCAGCCAAACTGATGCCTTGAAAGTTCAGGTCTAGGCCTGGAAGCTTCTACTTTGGCCTTCTTGGAAGCCAGCCACTATGTAAAAAGTCCAGTCGTCCAGGAGGAGAGAAAGTTTCCAAAGGAGAGGGAGAGGAAACTGGGGATGTAGTTCAGTGGCAAAGCACATGCCTAGCATGTGTGAGGCCTTGGGTTTGATCCCCAGCACTGCAAAATAAATAAATAAATAAATAAAAATAAAGAGAAAGAGAGAGAAAGAGAGGAGGAGGAGGAGGAAAGAGACACTCTGGTGAATGAGACTATGAAGGGAAATAGAACGCTGGACACTCCTATCTTTTCCAGTGTAAGTAATTTTTATTTTTTTCCTTACTTCATACTCCTGGGGGAAAAATTTTTTTTTCTTTGTATTCCTGTTTCTAACACAGGGCTAAATACAAAGTAGCTGTTAAATAAATGCCAGATACATGCTAAATGAGGCTCACTTGGATAGTCCTAACTGGGGTCAATTCCAGAGTTCTTGTCCTCACACAAGTCCTTTGGTTTCTCCTTCTAGGTAAAGGTCTCACCTCACTCCCTTCTTCCACTTCTGGAGCTGGTCCCCTAGCTGGGTGTGGAGTGGGAGGTGGAGGTGTACAGACAGTACTGCTGAAGTCAAAGGGCTCCAGCCCCACAAGAAAGCCACCCTTCTGTGCCTCCATGGAGAAGTGGCAGGGGCAATGGAAACAGGTGATGTGAGTTGCAGGGCAGTGTGATTGATGGGGACAGACCTGCAGAGGTCTGTCTGCATTCCTCAGCAGGGGCCTGAGGAGGGGCCTGATGTGTTTGTTGTGCTTACAGGAAGGAGAGAGGGTGACTGACCCCGTGCTCTTTGACTGAATGACCTCCTCCTCCCCTAACTTAGGGATACCACCAGGAGCTCTGCCAATTTGCCTTTTTCTTTTTCTTCATGTTGTAGGGTACCCAGCCTGCCTATAGTTTGGGGCTCCCAAGGGCAGGATCCACCTGGACCTTTCCTCTGTATTTCTTCCGGGGCCAGGGAAACCAGGGGACCCTCCACATGTTTCCTGTTGACTACTCTTGGTGGCTCCTTCAGAGCCCCTATATTTATTTATTTATTTATTTATACCAGGGATTGAACCCAGGGGCACTTAACCACTGAGCCACATTCCCAGTCCCCCCCCCTTTTTTTTAAATATATATTTATTTGTTTTAGTTGTACATAATGCCTTTATTCTTTTTTTTTTTTTTTTTTTTTTTTTTTTTTGGTTTCTGGGATTGAACTCAGTGGCACTTGACCCCATTGGGCCACATCCCCAGCCCTTTTTTGTATTTTACTAGAGACAGGGTCTCACTGAGTTGCTAAGTGCCTCACCATTGCTGAGGCTGGCTATACAATGCCTTTATTCTTACGTGGTGCTGAGGATCAAACCCGGGCTGTGCACATGCTAGGAGAGCAGTCTACTGTTGAGCCACAACCCCAGCTCCTCCCCAGTCTTTTTTTATATTTTATTTAGAGACAGGATCTCACTAAGTTGTTCAGGGACTTGCTAAATTGCTGAGGCTGGTTTTGAACTTGCAATCCTCCTGCCTCAGCCTCCAGAGCCGCTGGGATTACAGGCATACATCACCCCACCCGGCTAGAGCCCTGTTTCTTTTGTTAGAGAAAAAGGGCAAAGTTAACCTAGGGCTGGGAACGCCATTTTAATAAAAGGGAAGCTTATTAGGGGCCACGCAGAAGGTAGGGAGAACAGGGACGAACAGGAACAGGACAGGCGTGAACAGAGAGGGATTTCAGTCCGGGACAGGCTTAAATAGCAAACTAGTGGTCAGAGAGCCCCTGGAGCGAGTCTGTGCTCTATAGGCTGCAGGAAGTCAGGAGGTAGTGGTCAGGGCACCTGCTAGCCAGGTTTGCTGGCAAGGCTGAGGTACCTGGGAAATGTAGTCTTTTCACAAAGTACCTGGGGAGGTGTGGCCTTCTACAGGGAGGTGCAGCCTCCCTGCCTGGAATCCAACATCATTCTTTTATTTATTTATTTATTTATTTGCTTTAGTTGTACACAATGCAACACATTTGTGTTTACCTGGTGCTGAGGATGGAACCCGGGCCGCACACATGCTAGGCCAGTGCTCTACCGCTGAGCCACAACCCCAGCCCCTAGAGCCGTGTTTCTTTTTTTTTTTTTTTTTTTTTTTTGGTACTGGGGATTGAACTCAGGGGCACTGGGTGTTTCTTTTTTTTTTTTTTTTTTTTTTTGGTACTGGGGATTGAACTCAGGGCACTGGACCCCTGGGCCACATCCCCAGCCCTTTTTTGTATTTTATTAGAAACAGGGTCTCACTGAGTTGCTAAGTGCCTCGCCATGGCTGAGGCTGGCTTTGAACTCACGATCCTCCTGCCTCAGCCTCCCAAGTGCTGGGATTACAGGCGTGCGCCACCACATCCAGCTTCTTCTCTTCTTCCCATCCTTTCTCTTCCCAGCTTCTAACACATGCTCCATGGCAGAGACACTTCCATCTTGGGGAGGGTGGGCAGCAGGCAGTCTTTCTGAAACAGAATGGCATCCCTGAACTCCAGAGGCTGACGCGCACAAGGGCACACAGGTGCCCATCCACTCCGAACACCATTGAGCAGGAGCTGCTCCATCCAGCTGCCCATGCTTGGTGAGACATGCGCATGGGGGGGGGCAGTCCCACACCTTGTTAGGGACCCCTGTGCTCTTCACCAGTCCCCCTACTCTGATGGACCCTGGCACAAACACAAGTGCCAGGACTCCTCACCTGGCCTCAGCCCTTGATTTCCACAGCTGGCAGAACTAAGGACAGCTGAATGACCCCTTCTGGCCCTGGATCCAGAGGTGGGAAAGAGGAGACTGGTTCCCAGCCCTCCTCAACATGAGCAGCATTTGTCCACTTAGGACTGCCGCCACTGGGTCCTTACATGTCCCCCCCCCCCCCCGTGGATAACCAGCAGGAAAGAAATAGGACCCCACTTTCTTCTTTTTGCTCCCTGTGCCACCCTTCCCCCTTCTTGATAAGAACCTGTTTGAACAAGTTCCTGCCAGGCTCTAAGTTCCTAGGAGACACAGCTGGATCTCTTAAAACACAATGGGAGATGTTTATCTTTTCTCCCAGCCTTGCCCTGTTACCTCCTGCTGGGCAGTGCCAGCCACGGGCACTGTCTGATGAGAAAAATTAGGATAGGCTGAACTGGGCCTGGTACTTACTAAAAGGCCAAGAGCCTGCCATGGTCTTGGGGGAAGAGAGAGAGCCCAAAGGGGAGGCAAAGGTGGGGCAGGAACATAGATGTCCCTTAGAGTTTGTTTTCTCTCTTCCCCACCCCACCCCCAGCCCCAGCCACTCCAATGCCCCCCACCTCTGGAAAAGCTGAATTGGGATTCGATCCCCAAGCCAGTTGCCCGAGTTCCGGAGCAGCTGTCCCAGGCTTGGGGGGAGGGGTCCAGGAATGCTGGGGCTGAGGCCTGGGCCGCCCCAGACAGAGCCGGCTCTGAATTCTGGGAATGTTTGTGCAGCTGGAGCCCATTAGGGGAGGGAGACTGGCCGCTTATTAATCCCAGCCTTGTTCCCCGGGAGGGGCCAGGGCCCTGCACACGAGTGGAGGGGGAGGGGGCTCTGCTATGGGAGGCCAGCCCCCAACCCTCAGCCCCCTGCTTGGTTGTGTCTCAGACAGGAGCTTGGAGATCTGGGTACCTCCCCCCACCCCCACACCTCACTTGCCTGGTGCACTCCTGTGTGGGGACATGTGTATCTACAATTGTAGGGAGCAGAGTGTAGAGGTGGGGTGTGGGCTCATGTGAGCAGGATACTGGGGACATAATGAGGTCTGACCTGGACAGACAGGAGTGCCAGTGGTCCAGAGGGGGTGCTGTGGACCTGGGCACCTTACTTGTCCCTCAGGAGTGCTTGCTGGCACCCTGGCTGGTGGGAGAAGAGGAGACCACAATTTTGTTGCCCTAAGTATCTTAATGTTTTCACAAAGAAGCTAAGGACAGAGTATGGAGGCAGGGCCCCTGCATGCAGCCACAAGGGTCACCTCCTGCACAAACTCCAGGGTATGCCATTTCCTGAGACTCCGGTGGAAGGAGCACTTCCAAGGTTTGTGCAGTGTACAACCTGCTCATCTATGCACAGTGCTCTGGAGTGTAGTCTGGGATTTAAGGGCCTGGGTTTGGTTATGAGCTGGCACTGCTATAAGTGGTACAAAACAAAAAAAACCTAGCATGGTGTTCCAGCTCCACTGGGGCATTGGATCCAATTCTTAACCTCCCTGAGCCCTCCTTCCCTATACACTGATTGTGACTGGGGTCTGTCTTGTGCATCTCCTGAGGTTGTTGAACAGATCATTTGTCCATCCATCCTTCTGACAAACTTGTATGCCACATATTCTGCTGGCGATTAAGGCCACAAAATTCAACAAGGTCCCTGACCATTAGAAGCTCATACCTGATAGTGTGGGGTGGGCTTAGTCGACAAACACAAATAGAGTACAAGTGTGGAAAGTGCTCTAGCTTGGTGCTGTGGCTGGTGTGGAGGAAGCACTGTCAGCAGCCTGTGTCAACACACATTCTTAGGATGACATCTGAGAAGGTGCCTTGTGCGTGGTGAGGCCAAGCACGGTGTGGAAGGCACCTGTGGCAGATCCTCTGGGAGAGAACTGAGGTCCCTGGGTACTTCCTGCACACAGACCCTGCCACATCCCAGCTGTGGGTGGGGCTACTACATGCTCAGTGTGGTTAAACTGCAAGGGTTCCAGAATGAACGTCATTAGGACTTGAGAAATTTGGCAGCTGTGATAAAAGTCCCCGTACCCTATTTGGAGAACTGAGAGGGAGCACCATGACCAGTGCTGTAGAGACGGGTTAGCTTTGATGGCCTCTGCTGAGGTCCCACATCTTCCTGGGAAATGAGGAGGGGGAGGGGCTGGGATATAAGAGACATGGAAGGACAAGGAGGGGCAGGGCCTGGGTGGCTTCAGAGAGGGTTCATCCTCCTCAGCCCTGCCCAAGGCCTTGGGGCTGGGGGTGTGGAAAAAGGCTCTCCTCCCCCCCCTCATTTCCACAGTACTCCCTAGTTCAGAGAGTCTCCAGTGTAGGTGCCGCGGTTCCCTTCAAAACTTTAGAGAATTTCACAGGAGGGCTGGTGGACATGGACAGGAACCACCAAGGTGTTCTGGACAAACATTGAGATAATTAATCAGGCATGGCAGCACAAATCCATAATCCCAGCAACTTGGGAGGCTGAGGCAAAGGATGGCAAGTTTGAGGCCAGACTCAGCAACTTAGCAACACCCTAAGCAACTTAGAGATACCCTGTCTCAAAATAAAATAAAATAAAAAAAAAAAAATAGAAAGGGCACCTTGGGTTCAATCCTGAGTCCCCCCAAAATAAATGAAATCTCAGAATGGGCAAGGAATGGGAACAGCTGTCTGAGAATTTCCAAGATACACCCTAAGGTGATGGTGGCCCTAGTAGTTCCAAATGCCACTAGTCATTTCAAGCATAGTCTCTGAACTGGGTGCTCCTTGTCCAAGGGCCTCCCTGCTCTTGAGTCCAGGTCACATGCGCAAGGAACTAGCACTGGCATTGTCTGTTAAAAAGAATTGTGGTGATGAAAGGAGGCCTACAATATTCTGGAGACTCAGTTCCTGCTTTTAGGGAACCTCAGTCTGAGGGGAGAGACAGGCTTCCTTCAGGAAGTTCCTACTCTAATGGAACAGAGACATCATTTGTTCTCTAGGGACACCTTGTGTGTGGTGGTAGAGACATCCTCTGTCCTTGGGAACCCCCCTAGTCTGCCCGTGGAGGTAGGGGACACACACACACACTCCTAAGACACCAGAGTCTTAAACATGGCGTGCATATGATAAAGTAAGTAATGAACCAATAACGGCCCAGTTATGGCCGTTGGGATCAGTGGAATGAGTGATACAGAGAAGAATTGAGGAGTAAACTAAAGGAAGCTCCCCGGAGGAAGACTCTATTGGTCTATTGGAAAGTCACAGAAAAGTAGCACTTTTCTTTTCTTTTTTTTTTTTTTTGGTATCGGGGATTGAACTCAGGGGCACTCGACCACTGGGCCATATCCCCAGCCCTTTTTTGTATTTTATTAGAGACAGGGTCTCACTGAGTTGCTAAGTGCCTCTCCATGGCTGAGGCTCACTTTGAACTCACGATCCTCCTGCCTCAGCCTCCCAAGTGCTGGGATTACAGGTGTGCGCCACTGCGCCCGGAAAAGTAGCATTTTTCTAGGCAAGAGATAGCCTTGACTGTCCCTGTCCCTGGAAAGGGCTGTGGAAAGAGTGTTGGACTCAGGGATCAGGTTTGTTTTGGAGTCTGCTACCAATGTGCTGTGTGACACAGTCTCTCTGAACTGGCAAAATGTCAAGGATGTACTAGTTGAGCCTGAAGATCCCTTCCAGCTGGAACATTCTAGACTTCCTGGCCCCAGCCCCTCTCACCCCTGCTTCCTCTCCCTCAGAGCCTCCCTGACCACTGACTTTCCTCTTGGCCTTCCATTTGGTGTCTCCTGAGGCAGGTGGTCCAGCCAGCTGCTTGGCCTGTGTGGAGATGAAATCCCACCCACAGTGTGGGGTGGTGTTCCATGGGAGTGGGCTGTGACCTGAGGAGCTGATGGCTGGGGTTTGGGGAGCAGGCAGGGGGGGGGTCTGGGGTGAGGACATGACCTTAGACAGCTCTCTCCAATACCCTCCAGAAGCGGGGATCTGTGGAGAGGAAGAGAAGAGTTCAGGAGACGTCATGGTTCAGGCTGCGGTAGGTCCGCATCCCTTGTGGAGGCCTGGGAGGGGTGGTCATGGAAGAACAGGTGGAGCTCCACTTCCCCTGAGCTTGGGGACACTGGGGCTTGAGCTGGGCCAGGCTGGGTGGTTCCTGCAGCTGCTGGGTGGGTGTGCTTATTGTGCAGAGCTGGGGGGTGGGGGTGCCTGAATTGGAAGGAACAGCTGGGTCTGCCAGGAAACACTGCTTGACACCCCTCCTGAGACGCTTCCCCTCCCCCGCCCCACACCCATGGGCTAAGATGGGGTTATCTCCACCTACCCTGAGCAAGAGGCCAGACAGAGACTCCAGAGAGGTCCCAGAGGGACGGGGCCTAAAGGAGCCAGGTCATTTCCCTCTCTGTGCTTTTCCAGAAAGGCTTGCATAAAAGGTGCTAGGAGTGGGTGGCAATGTGCAATTGTGGTTGGCTGAATGAAGGACTCAACTTCTATATTCTTTGATTCAGCCTAGAGCACCTCCCACCAACACTTTGCCCTCTACAGCACTGGTTTGTATATACACATATACATATATTTCATATGCATTTTAGTTGTAGATGGACACAATACCTTTCTTTCTTTTTTTAAATATTTATTTTTTAGTTGTAGTTGGACACAATACCTTTATTTTATTTGTTTGTTTGTTTGTTTATTTGTTTGTTTTTGGCACCAGGGATTGAACTCAGGGGCACTCGACCACTGGGCCACATCTCAAGCCCTTTTTCGTATTTTATTAGAGACAGGGTCTCACTAAGTTGCTAAGTGCCTTGCCATGGCTGAGGCTGGCTTTGAACTCGTGATTCTCCTGCCTCAGCCTCCCAGGTGCTGGGATTACAGGCGTGCATCACTGTGCCCGGCTTTATTTATGTATTTTTATGTGGTGCTGAGGATCAAACCCATGGCCTTGCACTTGCTAGGTAAGCACTCTATCGCAGAACTACAACCCAGCCCTCTTTCTTTATGTCTTTATTTTTATGTGATGCTGAGGACAGAACCCAATGCCTCACATGTGCTAGGCAAGCGCTCTATCACTGAGCTACAACCCCAGCTCTACAGCACTGGTTCTTAAACCTGAGCAGTACTGAGGAATTACCTGGGTGGCTTGTTAAAACACAACACTGCACCTCACTTCAGAGATTTTTTGATGGAGCAGGTTTGGGTCCTGGCTGAGAATATGAATTTCCAACGGGTTTCCAGGTGTTGCTGCTGCTGCTAGTCCACAGGTCACACTTTGAGTAGCACTCTAATCCTCTCTTCCCTCCCTGCTCAGCTGTCTTTTCCCTCTCCCAACCCCTGCCTGCTTGCCCCCCACCTTTCCCCAGGCACAAGCCAGCCCAGCTGTTGGGGGCTAAGCACATGGCTGGAGTGGCAGAGGGCCAAGGTCAGACCCTGCAGGAGCTGAAGTAGGGAGGACACAGAGCTGGGCTCAGTCAGCCTCAGCCTGGCTTCAGCCTGGCTTCATCTGTCTGACCCAAGACCTGTCAGCACAATGGGGTGATTCTCTATTCCAACTTTTCTCTCTTCCCTGGCTCAGTGACCTTCAATCTGTGAGGGTCCTGAGAATTCCTAAGTGGACCATTGCCTGTAGGCTGCAAAATTTCCACTGTCTCCCTGGTCTGTGCCTTTTGTTCTTCAAATATGTCTGAAGGATGTTGTAGTGAAAAACCAAAGAAGTGTTTAAAATGTTAATGAACTTGTACTTAAATTTTTAAAAATTATAGAATATATCACACTTAAGAACATAGTTTTTTGGGGGTGAGGGGGTACTGAGATTGAACTCAGGGGCACTCGAACACTGAGCCACATCCCCAGCCCTATTTTGTATGTTATTTAGAGACAGAATCTCGCTTTTGCTGAGGTTGGCTTTGAACCCGCAATCCTCCTGCCTCAGCCTCCTGAGCTACTGGATTACAGGCATGCACCACTGCACCTGGCTCATATATATATACATATATTTTTTATTAAAATAAATGATCCTGCCAGGCATTGTGGCATGTGCCTACAGTTCCAGCAACATGGGAGGCTGAGTCAGGAAGACCACTTGAGCCCAGGAGTTCAGGGCCAGCTTGAGTAACATATCAAGACTCTCTCTTGGACTGGAAATGTGGCTCAGTGGTTAAGCATCCATGGGTTCAATACCTAGTACCCAAAAAAAAAAAAAAAAAAAAAAAAAAAATCCTTAACCTAGCCCAAGGAAGCTTAGCTCCTGCTCCAGCCTCATGAAGCTCGCTCTATTTCCTGACCATACAGGCCTCATAGCAATCACACACACACACACACACACACACACACACACACAAAGAGGAACCTTTCTCCCTCCGGCCTCAGTGCCTTTTTACCTGCTCTCCTCTCTGCTTGCAACAGAATGCCTCACTTCACACCCTACCTCTCCTCTCCTTGGTCTCCTTAACTCTTGCTTTCCCCTCAAACCTCAGCTAATCACTTCCTTAGGGAATCTTTCCCATCCTCCTGACCACATTAATTCCATTAGAGGTTCTCAGATACATACAATTATCTCTCTGTCTGCAACCCTTAGGTTGTTTAAATTTTATATTTCTGTGTGTGGCTCTAATTTCTGGCTCCCCTCTCTGTTTGAAAGTTCTGTGAGGCAGAGCCCACTCGTTTCTCCTGCTTAATGCCCAAGAAACAACCACAGCACCTGGCACAAACCAGGTGCTTAATAAACATATGATAAATTATGGAGTTAATTAGCCAATCATTGAATGAAAGATTACCTGCATAGTTGGAGGCAATAGCCAGGGGCTTGTGGCCAACCTGGCACCGGAAGACAAAAATTTAAAAAAAAAAAAAGTCAGTTAAAAACAACCCACGGGGCTGAGGGTGTAGCTCAGTGGTAGAGCCTGTGCTTAGCACTCCAATAGGCCCTGGGTTTGGTCCCCAGCACCTCATGACTTAGACCATGGCTTTGGCTGATGTGGTGGAGAGGATTGGTAGGCAACCAGCTGCAGACTGGTGAAAGAAGGGAGGAAGAAAGATGGAGGAAGAAGGAAAAATGAGAAAGAAGGGAGAGAAGAGAAATGAAGAGGAGACCAAAAAAAGAGGACAAAGCCCTCTCAGAACACGGTGAAGGGAAGAGGATCCCCAGAGATCAGGATGGGGTGGATCGGGGCCAAAGGGTATCACTTGGCTGCCTGGCTTTGTGACCTCCTCCACCACTCTCAAGCCTCCCTCTCTCTTGCCCGCAGCCCCCTCCTGCTCTGCCCCAGGAGCTGGGCTAGTTTATTTTGCTATTGAAGCCTTCCTGAAAGGGGAGCCTAGTTTTCCTGACACATGAAAAGTGTCTCAGACTGCCGTCTGACCCTTCCTGCAGAGCCCCAGCTCCAGGGAGTTTGTTTGACAAGCAGTCACACACGTGGACACAACAGATATCCTGGGACATGGCACACACCTGCACCCAGAGACCCCAGGGTGAATGTGAGTGTTGTGTGACCACAGACGTGTGTGCAACCATGCAGCAGAAGATGCAAGGCCCAGGCACTCAAAATGCACCCCCCCACATGAGTACTTCCATGCCTGCATTTGCATGCTCAGCATATAACCTCGCTCCTGCACACACAAACCATGCTTCCAAACACCCAAATGTGCACGTGGCCCCTCATCACTGGGCCACTGGAGGCAAGAAGAGCTAGAGAGATGGAGTGATGGTGCCATTGGCAATGTGAGTGGCTGCTGTGGCCCAGGGCCAGCTGCAGCTTCTCCCTGAGTCAGAGGAAGAGCTGCTGGGCCAGAGAGACCACCCACTGTGGTGGAGTGGGCCCTCCCCCTGCCTGTGGGTGGGAGGTGGGATGCCTGTGTCCTCAGGGCTGCTGACTTATGCTCTTCTGGAGTCAAGTGCCTGCACCATCTGTACATCCATAGAGGGCTGCCCTGCACACACACTTCATCCGCCTAGCCTAACCATCCAAGCCCACTCCACAGTGCCCATGGTACCTGTCCTCTGAGATGGTCAGAAGTCCAGAAGTGCCCAGGGACTGCTTTGTCCTTACCAAGAACAGTGGCAACAATAAACTTAGCACCTACCACGTGCTACCTACCAGGTCTCTCAGGTACAACATCCTACTTAATTCTTTTTTTATTTTATTTTATTTTTTTTTGAGTCTCGCTGTGTTGCCTAGGCTGGCCCTGAACTTGGTGATCCTCCCGTGTAGCTGGGATTACAGGCTGCTGTATCCAGCTTTATTTTTTTTTTAAATATTTATTTATTTACTTTAGTTGTACACAATGCAATGCATTTATGTTTACGTGGTGCGGAGGATCGAACCCCGGGCCGCGCATGTGGGAGGCGAGAGCTCTGCCGCTGAGCCACAACCCCAGCCCCTCCAGCTTTATTTTAATGCTTCTAACAATCCTGTCAAGGGCCTTATATCCTTCCTTTAGGGATGGGGAAACTGAGGCTTGAGGGAAGGGTAAAGGAACTTGCTCCATTCATAAAGCTGGGATTTGGTCTGTGGCTACCCAAGTCCATGGTCTTGAACGCTGAGCCATACTACCTCCAACTTCACTGCCTCACACACACCTTCTTCAGCTGTGAATATACCTACTTCAAAAGCTTCCAAGAGCTGGGCACGGTGGTACACGCCTGTAATCCCAGCTCTTGAGGGGCTGAGGCGGGAGAATCGGGAGTTCAAAGCCAGCCTCAGCAATGGTGAGGCACTAGGCAACTCAGTGAGACCCTGTCTCTAATAAAATACAAAATAGGGCTGGGGATGTGACCCAGTGGTGGAGTGGCCCTGAGTTCAATCCCTGGTACACACCCCCCACATAAAAAAAAAAAAAAAAAAAAAAGCCGGGCGTGGTGGCTCACGCCTGTAATCCCAGCACTTTGGGAGGCTGAGGCAGGAGGATTGCGAGTTCAAAGCCAGCCTCAGCAATGGTGAGGCACTAGGCAACTCAGTGAGACCCTGTCTCTAATAAAATACAAAAAAGGGCTGGGGATGTGGCCCAGTGGTTGAGTGCCCCTGAATTCAATCCCCAGTACCAAAAACAAACAAAACAACAACAACAACAACAACAAAATACAAAAAAGGGCTGGGGATGTGGCCCAGTGGTTGAGTGCCCCTGAATTCAATCCCCAGTACCAAAAACAAACAAAACAACAACAACAACAACAACAAACCTTCCAGGAAGGATTTGAGCTGATTTTTGTAAAATGGCCTAGCACAGTACCCGGCACATAGGGAGTATTTGTGAAAATTTGGTCTTATTCCTCCTATGGGTTCCTGCAGGAAGAAAAGGGGTGTGTACAACCTTCCCCCTGACAGTGGGAGGGGGCTTCTGCAGCAAGGAAGGAAGTGGGCAGGGCAGGCAAAGAGGCAAAGGTAGAAGGTAAAACTCCCCCACCCCAACCTCTGGGAAGCCAAAGAAGACCTGATCATTACCCTGAACCCCCAAACTAATCCAGCCTCACCCACCCAAAGTCAGGCGCTGGAGAGGATGAAGAATGTCCCCATCCTCCTTCTCTATGACACCCCAGGAAAAGGAGGCATTCCCAGACTCCCAGACAGACGGAGGAAGGGAAGGGGCGGGGGAGGAGGAGGGAGGGGCTGTCACACACTGCAGCCTTTGTGGGATTCCCAAGCACCTAGGTGGAAACACTTCATATATCAAGTGTGTTTGTCCCTCCCTGGGGAGGTGGGGCAAGAGGAAGGGAGGGGAGGCAAGGGCTTAGGGCCTGAAATAGGAAACACCAGTGTGTAACTCTGAGTGGGTTGGGAAGGGGCTTCGAGAACTTTTCTTGAGGAACTGATCAGTTCCGGGCTTCTAGGAGCTGCGCTCAGAGCCTTTGCTTCCCCTTCTCCAGGCTCCTATTCATTCATGGTGCAGAAACACGCCCTGGCTCCTTCCAGACCCCCGTGTTCTTCCTGCGGGCTCCACAGTTCCCTTCCCTGCCTCTCACTCCTGCTCACTCCTTGGTCTGACTCTGGGTCCTCCCTAGCCAGCTCTTCTCCTCACCCCCCATAGCCCTGCATTCCCATCTGCCCTTCCTCCTTTCTTCTTCTTCCTCTCCCTTTCCTTATCCCTCTCCTTCTTCTTTTTCTTCTTTTCCCCATAATGATGAGGATTGAACCCAGGGCCTTAGCACATGCTAGGCAAGTTCTCTACCACTGAGCCACACCCCCAACCCCTCCTATCTTCTTCGCCCTACTCTGATTGAGTCTCTGAGACTCTGGCCTCCACACTGTCCTGTCCAGGATCCTAGCTCAGACTCCTCTAGGTCTTGATAGACTCTCTGCCTGTGCTTCCACCCCACCCCAACCATGTTCCTGACTCAGCCGATGTTATAACATTAGGGTTGTGCTGAAAGTCACTGTCCTAGTAACCCTTGTAATGAATATGGCTGTGATGGTGATTTGGGGAAAGTTAGTGTTCTTCTTTTATTTATTCAAGAAATAGTCATGGAGGGCCTATGAAATGCCAGATGCTCTGCTAGATGATGAAGCCCTCACTAAGTTCTCAGTTACTGCCACTCTGAGGCTCCTGGCAAGAGCATTTCCTGTTTTGGGAGCCCCAGTTACTCACCATCCCACAGAGCAAAGAGAATGGGGGACTCTCCTTCTAGACTGTGGGTCCTGGCCCAGGGCTGTGTGGAACCTTATTTGAGCCTGAGACCAAAAAAAAAAAAAAAAAAAAAAAAAGAGTAATGCTGATCCTATGTTTAAAATTTTGGATTTACTTATTTACTTATTACGTATATTATATATACACACACACACACACATATATATATATGTATTTAGTTGTAGATGGACACAATACCTTTATTTTGTTTTTTTGGTTTTTTTTTTTGGTACTGGGGATTGAACTCAGGGGCACTTGACCACTGGGCCACATCCCCAGCCCTTTTTTGTATTTTATTAGAGACAGGGTCTCACTGAGTTGCTAAGTGCCTCGCCATTGCTGAGGCTAGCTTTGAACTCGTGATCCTCCTGCCTCAGCCTCCCAAGTGCTGGGATTACAGGCGTGCGCCACCGCACCCAGCTATTTAATTAAATTAAATTAATTAATTAATTAATTTATTTATTTAGGTACAGGGAATTGAACTCAGGGGCACTTGACCACTGGGCCACATCCCCAGCCCTTTTTTTTTTTTTTTTTTTTTTTTTTTTTTGGTACTGAGGATTGCACTCAGGGGCACTCAACCACTGGGCCACATCCCCAGCCCTTTTTTTGTATTTTATTAGAGACAGGGTTTCACTGAGTTGCTAAGTGCCTTGCCATTGCGGAGGCTGGCTTTGAACTCAGGATCCTCCTGCCTCAGCCTCCCAAGTGCTGGGATTACAGGCATGTGCCACCGCACCCGGCTATTTTATTTTTATGTGGTGCTGAGGATCAAACCCAGTGCCTCACACATGCCAGGTAAGCGCTCTACCACTGAGCCATAGCTCCAGCCCCTGGGTTTTTTTTTTTTTTTTTTTTTTGGTACCAGGGATTGAACTCAGGGACACTCGACCACTGGGTCACATCCCCAGACCTTTTTTGTATTTTATTTAGAGACAGGGTCTCACTGAGTTGCTAAGTGCCTCGCCATTGCTGAGGCTGGCTTTGAACTCGCGATCCTCCTGCCTCAGCCTCCCAAAGTGCTGGGATTACAGGCGTGCACCACCGCGCCCGGCCCCAGTCCTTTCTAAAAATTTTTATTTTGAACCCAAGTGCAGTGATGCACATCTAAAATCCCATCCACTAGGGAGGCTGAGGCAGAAGAATCACAAGTTTGAGGCCAGCCTGGGCAACTTAGACCCTGTCTCAAAATTAAAAGTAAATAAATAAATGAAAGGCCTGGGAGTGTAGCTCAGTGATAGAATTCCCCTGGGTTCAGTCTCTAGCATGAAAAAAAAATAGTAAAAAAAATTTTTTTTTTCTTTAAATAGGATCTTGCTAAGTTGCCCAGGCTGACCTCAAACTTTCAATCCTCCTGCTTCAGCCTTCAAAGTCACTGGGATTATAAACATGTGCCCCTATGCTGTTTTTTTTTTTTTTTGGTGGTGCTGGGGATTGAACCCAGGGCCTTGTGCATGCTAGGCAAGCACTCTACCAACTGAGCTATATCCCCAGCCCCCTATGCTGGTCTTATTAGGATATTTTTGGTCCCTTAAGCTTTGTACCTGAGTTGGGCCTTACTAGTTTCACCCTAGTTCTGGCTCCCTCCTGATCTCCAGAATTACCTAGCTGAGTGATCTAAGCCTGTTTCCAAGGCATGAAGAGCCCCTTTCCCCCATTCACCCTCCCGAGGCAGAACAAACAGCAATTGTAAGTACCCTTGGGCTGAGGGTGGTCATAGGTGATCAATACGATCCCAGGATGGCTATCTCTGTGGGTAGGTGGATGGACTGTACACATTTTAACTCCAAAGTTATTATGAAGGCATATTTGTCAAGGTAGAAGGATAGGATGGATACTTTAACATTTGTTGTTGTTGTTGTTGTTGTTTTTAGTACTGGTGACTGAACCCAGAGTCACTTTACCACTGAGCTACATCCCTGCTCTTTTCATTTTATTTGAGACAGGATCTCACTATATTGTCCAGGCTGCTTTTTTGTTTTTTTGGTTTTTTTTTTTGGTACTGGGGATTGAACTCAGGGGCACTTGACCACTGGGCCACATCCCCAGCCCTTTTTTGTATTTTATTAGAGACAGGGTCTCACTGAGTTGCTAAGTGCCTCGCCATTGCTGAGGCTAGCTTTGAACTCGTGATCCTCCTGCCTCAGCCTCCCAAGTGCTGGGATTACAGGCGTGCGCCACCGCACCCAGCTATTTAATTAAATTAAATTAATTAATTAATTAATTTATTTATTTAGGTACAGGGAATTGAACTCAGGGGCACTTGACCACTGGGCCACATCCCCAGCCCTTTTTTTTTTTTTTTTTTTTTTTTTTTTTGGTACTGAGGATTGCACTCAGGGGCACTCAACCACTGGGCCACATCCCCAGCCCTTTTTTTGTATTTTATTAGAGACAGGGTTTCACTGAGTTGCTAAGTGCCTTGCCATTGCGGAGGCTGGCTTTGAACTCAGGATCCTCCTGCCTCAGCCTCCCAAGTGCTGGGATTACAGGCATGTGCCACCGCACCCGGCTATTTTATTTTTATGTGGTGCTGAGGATCAAACCCAGTGCCTCACACATGCCAGGTAAGCGCTCTACCACTGAGCCATAGCTCCAGCCCCTGGGTTTTTTTTTTTTTTTTTTTTTTTTTGGTACCAGGGATTGAACTCAGGGACACTCGACCACTGGGTCACATCCCCAGACCTTTTTTGTATTTTATTTAGAGACAGGGTCTCACTGAGTTGCTAAGTGCCTCGCCATTGCTGAGGCTGGCTTTGAACTCGCGATCCTCCTGCCTCAGCCTCCCAAAGTGCTGGGATTACAGGCGTGCACCACCGCGCCCGGCCCCAGTCCTTTCTAAAAATTTTTATTTTGAACCCAAGTGCAGTGATGCACATCTAAAATCCCATCCACTAGGGAGGCTGAGGCAGAAGAATCACAAGTTTGAGGCCAGCCTGGGCAACTTAGACCCTGTCTCAAAATTAAAAGTAAATAAATAAATGAAAGGCCTGGGAGTGTAGCTCAGTGATAGAATTCCCCTGGGTTCAGTCTCTAGCATGAAAAAAAAATAGTAAAAAAAATTTTTTTTTCTTTAAATAGGATCTTGCTAAGTTGCCCAGGCTGACCTCAAACTTTCAATCCTCCTGCTTCAGCCTTCAAAGTCACTGGGATTATAAACATGTGCCCCTATGCTGTTTTTTTTTTTTTTGGTGGTGCTGGGGATTGAACCCAGGGCCTTGTGCATGCTAGGCAAGCACTCTACCAACTGAGCTATATCCCCAGCCCCCTATGCTGGTCTTATTAGGATATTTTTGGTCCCTTAAGCTTTGTACCTGAGTTGGGCCTTACTAGTTTCACCCTAGTTCTGGCTCCCTCCTGATCTCCAGAATTACCTAGCTGAGTGATCTAAGCCTGTTTCCAAGGCATGAAGAGCCCCTTTCCCCATTCACCCTCCCGAGGCAGAACAAACAGCAATTGTAAGTACCCTTGGGCTGAGGGTGGTCATAGGTGATCAATACGATCCCAGGATGGCTATCTCTGTGGGTAGGTGGATGGACTGTACACATTTTAACTCCAAAGTTATTATGAAGGCATATTTGTCAAGGTAGAAGGATAGGATGGATACTTTAACATTTGTTGTTGTTGTTGTTGTTGTTTTTAGTACTGGTGACTGAACCCAGAGTCACTTTACCACTGAGCTACATCCCTGCTCTTTTCATTTTATTTTGAGACAGGATCTCACTATATTGTCCAGGCTGCTCTTGAACCTGTGATCTTCCTGCCTCAGCCCCCTGAGTCACTGGAATTACAGGCTTGTGCCACCACACTAGGTGTCAATATGTTTCATTTATAGTTTTTTAATATTTAGAAATTTCATTTGTGGCCTTTTATTTTGATTCATGCTTCAACTCCTGAAAATATCAAGAGTAGGCCTTAACAGGAATGGGGCATGGGGGGTGGGGATGATAAGTTTCCAGGATGGAGTAAGCCAGTCTGATGAACTCATTGCAATCCAATTCCCGCCTGTTTTTTGTTTAGTTTTGGTATTGGAGATTGAACTCAGGAGGGGGCTTTACCACTGAGCCACATTTCCAGCCCTTTTTATTTTTTATTCTGGTACCTGGGATTGAACTCAGGGGCACTTGACCACTGGGCCACATCCCCAGCCCTTTTTCGTATTTTATTACAGACAGGGTCTCACTGAGTTCCTAAGTGCCTCACCATGGCTGAGGCTGGCTTTGAACTCGTGATCCTCCTGCCTCAGCCTCCCAAGTGCTGGGATCACAGGCGTGCGCCACCACGCCTGGCTCAGCCCTTTTTAATTTTATTTTATTTTTTAAAAAATATTTATTTTTTTATTTGAGTTGTACACAATGCCTTTTATTTTTATGTGGTGCTGAGGGTGGAACCCAGGCCGCACATGTGCTAGGCAAGCGCTCTACCACTGAGCCACAACCCCAGCTCCTTATTTTTTCATTTTGAGATAGGGTCTCACTAATTTTCTGAGGCTGGCCTCTAATGTATCATCCTCCTGCCTCAGCCTCACCAGTTCCTGGGATTATAGGTGTGAGCCACCACATCCAGCTCAAATTAGCACCTGTGTTGTATGAACCACCATCAACCCCAACCCATCCCATAAGTTCCAACCTATAAGTCTTCTCTGATCCCTACTGCCTTTGGTGGCATCTCCCTAGCCCAAACCTGTGCCAGTATCACTCCCTGGGCCCTCATCTACATTGTCTGGCAATAGCCCTCCTAAAGTTATTTTGTGTATGTGTGCCATGTCTAGGGGGCTGGATTACCAGGGTTTTGATAGCACTGATTATACTTTATTCTTCATGTTCTCTATAGCATTAGGCTTACAAAAGAATAGGTTTGAGGGGCTGGGGATGTGGCTCAGTGGTAGAGCGTTCGCCTAGCACATGCACAGCCCGGGTTCAAACCTCAGCACCACATAAAAATACATTGTGTACAACTAAAAGCAAATAAATAAATATTAAAAAAAAAAAAAAGAATAGGTTTGAAATAGACCAGAGACCTAGGGTTGATACTGGCCCTGCCTCTTATTAGCTATGTGACCTTAAGCAAGTTAACCTTTCTGAGTCTCAGATTTCTCATATATAAAACAGGATAATAAGGTCTGCTTGGCAGGGTGTTGTGAACATAAGAGGGAATAGTTATCAAAGGGCCTGACAAAGTAGGCAGTCAATAGACTATTATCCATAATAATTATGTTTTATACATAATATATTAATACATAGTTTATGTATACTATGTGCTCACTATTACATTATATTAATGTAACATAGATGCATATTCTGAAAGGCATTATATAAGCTGGGTTTGGTGGCACACACCTGTAATTCCAGTGACTTGAGAGGCTGAGGCAGGAGGATCTCAAGTTTATGGCTAACCTCAGCAACTTAGCAAGACCCTATCTCAAAATTTAAAAGGCATCTTAAATGCCTTAAATCTGTAAGGCATTAAAGATACTGTTTAAGAGATGGAGAGTCTATACCCAGGTCTTCTGAATTCCCATATCTTAGCAGAACCCCTAGTTAAAAAATAAAAAGGGCCGGGCGCGGTGGCGCACGCCTGTAATCCCAGCACTTTGGGAGGCTGAGGCAGGAGGATTGTGAGTTCAAAGCCAGCCTCAGCAATGGTGAGGCACTTGGCAACTCAGTGAGACCCTGTCTCTAATAAAATACAAAAAAGGGCTGTGGATGTGGCCCAGTGGTTGAGTGCCCCTGAGTTCAATCCCTGGTACCAAATAAATAAATAAATAAAAATAAAAATAAAAATAAATAAAAAGGACTGGAAATGTGGCTCAGTGGTAGAGTGTCCCTGGGTTCAATTCCCAGTAACACACACACACACACACACACACATACACACACACACAAAAGAAAAAAAAAGGCACTACATAAATAAAATGATTGAGTGGGCAATTGGGAGTCCAAGGAATCTAAGAGAGTAGAACTGGATTTTTTTCTTTTCTTTTCTTTTTTCTTTCTTTTCTTTTCTTTTTTTTTTTTTTTTTTTTTTGAGGGAAGGCATGTACAGGAATTGAACTCGGGCACTTGACCACTGAGCCACATCCCCAGCCCTATTTTGTATTTTATGTAGAGACAGGGTCTCACTGAGTTGCTTAGTGCCTTGCTTTTGCTGAGTCTGGCTTTGAAGTTGCGATCCTCCTGTCTCAGCCTCAGGAGCTGCTGCGATTATAGGTGTGTGCCACCCCCTCCTGGCTGGAACTGGATTTTGAAGCTCTTTTAAGAAGATAGAGCTCGGACTGTAGCTCAGTGGCAGAGTGCTTGCCTAGCACATGTGCAGCACTGGGTTCAATCCTTAACACTGCATAAAAATAAACAAATAAAATAAAGGCATGCTGTCCACATACAACTATAAAAAAATTGAAAAAAAAAAAAAAGAAGAGAGAGGCTGAGGAAACCCGGAATGGACTAGTAAGGGGACCTTTGGAATCCACACTTTCTTCTTGGACATTTGGCAAAGGAGTGAGTGCAATGCAGGATTCAAAATTAATCCTTCCAGGCTGGGAATATAGCTCAGTTGGTAGAGTGATTGCTTTGCATGCACAAGGCCCTGGGTTCAATCACCAGCACCACAAAAAAAAAAAAAAAAAAAAAAAAAAAAAAATTAATCCTTCCATGTGGCTGAAGCCTCTTGACCCTGGGCTCTTCAGCCAGCAGAGGCAGCTGTGCACCGGGCACCACCTCCATCTGCTTGGCCCATCTCCCAAGGGGTTCCCTGCTCCAACACACCCCAGAGTCTGCCCAGGGGAAACCTGGAGGTGACTGGATCCCAGCTCTCAGGACCACCCACCCTGACCTCCTCTCCTATGATTATTAAAAACGTACTTCCAAGGGATTAGCAACTATGCCAGGGATGCTGATCGCCAACCCCAAGTCCAACCAATGGTTTTAATCACTAGTTGCAGTCACATTAACATTACGATCTAATGAGTAGTCTGCTAAGGTGGGGGTGGGCACAGAGTGAGGGGTGGAATTTTAGAGGGAGGCACCTGTGGTGTGACTGAACCAAAGGACCACCCTGGGGACAGTGGCTCAAAAACTACATTCTCTTCTAATCACAACACTCTCTGCTTAAGGCATTAAAGATACTGGTTTGGAGATGGAGAGTCTTTTTTTTTCTTAAATTTTTTTTTAATTTACTTCAGTTGTACACAATACAATACATTTATGTTTACGTGGTGCTGAGGATCGAACCCGGGCTGCGCACGTGCGAGGCCAGCGCTCTGCCACTGAGCCACAACCCCAGCCCCTGAGATGGAGAGTCTTGATCCAGGTCTTTTGAATTCCCATATCTTACAGGGAACCCCTAGTTAGACTCTTCATGGGAGAGTCTGCACAACAGGAAGCTCAACTGTGCCTGGCCAAGTCTAGACAGGAACTCATGGTAATGATCTAGCTCTTGGCTCACAAGTGTGTGCAAAAGTCTAGAAGATTCAGACTCAGAGTCTTTCCTTTGGTCCCAGGGTAGGAAGGAGAGCTGAACCCACTCCTAGTCTTAACTCCCTCTCTCCCAGCTGGGCTCCCATTTTTTAGCAAGCACCTCTAGCATATTATCCAATGGGGGAGGCTAAAAGGTAGCTGTGGGTGCACTGAAGTCCCCTTTGTCTGGGAACATTGAGAGAGCAGATGGGAAGTTAGGCATGCTGGAAGGGAAGCCCAGGAAGATGATAGGAGCAGAAAAACAGAAGCAGATGAGATGGTTGAGTAGGGTCTGGAGACCTCTGTGGCTACCAGGCACCCTGCAGGAAAGACAGTAGTCATCCAAGAAGGACTTTGTCCCTGAAGATCATGGTTGTAACCTTTTATATTCAATAACTGGTCTCCAAAGACCAGGCTCTATATATACACATCCTCACCCCCTTCTCTGTATCTCTTTCCCTCCTTTGTTCCTGTTCTAGCAAATGGCTAGAGTTGGTTTTTCTTCACCCAGTACAGATTGTCCCCCCCACCCCCTGCCCCAGAGGGACTCCTGGGAGTTCTATCCCCACTCAGGCCATGAACTGCATCTCCCTATGATCAGCTGCATCCACCGTGCTGGACTGGCTTCTGTGCATTCTCATCCTGAACTGGGCACTAAGAAAGGTTGCAGGAAGGAGAGGATCTGCTAGAACCTGCAGAAACTCACAGGTAAGAATGGTGCAGATTCTGGAGCCCTGTGGAGCCCAAAGCAAGTTCCAATAGCTGAGCCCATATCAGCTAATCAGGTGAAAAGAAAAGAGAGGACGAGCCCCTCAGAAGAAGAAGGTGTGGAAGGAGCCCAGGTACCCACGAGATGGCTGCATAGTGTCCAGGATGGGGAGGTGGCAGTGGAGAATTATGCTTGGAGCAAGCCCATGGGTTCTAAGATGAGGGCTGGAATGGGAGGGTGGGGGCAGCATGGCCTTGACATCTGGGAGCCCAAACTAAAATGTCTGGCATAAATTGGAGTAGAATAGGGGCTCCTCTGTAAGTCCTGGGCAGGGGAGGAGGCAGCCTCCTTTTGGTGTGTCTATGCCCCAGGTAGAGGCAGACAGGGGGACAGTTGCCAGAGAAATTGTCCCTCTACCCTCTCAACCTGAAACCCGAGGCCCCAGCAGCTCCTCCTGTCCCACCCCACATAGCCAGTGACAGCAGAACCATCTCTGGAATAAACACCATATAAGAACAGCTCCCAGAAACTCCAAAGGAGCTTTGATGTTGGGGCCAAGGGTTTTGACTAAACAAACTGGAAGTGATTTAGGCTGGAGAAGGCTGTGGTGGCCACTCTGGGGAATTGAGTCAAACTACCACAAATGTGGAGGGAACTGTCATTTCAACCCCACCCAGACGGCCACCTTGGGACCTCAGAGATGAGTCCAGGGAGGCTGAAATGTTGCATCTTCCCTTTTCCTCCTGCCTCCTGCCAGAGGAAACTGGACCATCTAAGGACACTGTGTTCGCCCATTGAATGCTGGGCTAGGAAGCAGAGGGGGTGGGCAATCAGGCCACTGCTTGTTTATGTTCTCTCCCCTTCTTCATCCTCAGACACCCAGAACACACATCCACAATCCTCCACTTCTACCATGTCTTCTCCTTCACACCCAGTCCTCACAAATTTCATTTGGGAATAATTCTTCCCCTAGTTTGAGGTCATTGGTCTCACAACAGTGACCTCTGTGCTGGCATTCAGAACGGTCAGCCCAACTAAAATTGAGAAGAAAGTCAGCCTCAGAGCATCACTGATTCTCTCTCTAGAGAGTGGACTCGGTGAGGGCAGGAACTGTCTTGCTCACCTCTGGGTCCCTGCACCTAGCCTCACACCTGAGGCAGACAGGTATTCAATACATGTTTGTCAAATGAAGAAATGAGTCATCACTTGGGGGAACTGTGAAGGGTTAGAGTCCTTGCTCTATCATAGCCTCAATTTCCTCTGCAAAAGGCTGATAGCTCATGGATGCTTCACACACACATGCACACACACACATGCACACACACTTGGATACAAAACTGTATGCAAAGTGGGACTGGGGATATAGTTCGTTGGTAGAGTGCTCGCCCAACATGTGGAAGGCTCTGGATTCCATGCCCACCATCACAAAAATAAAGCTGGCACAACAGAGCTGTTTGTGAAGTACCCAGCCTGGGATCTAAAATGCAGCAAGTACACAATAGCTAGCTGTAATTGTTGTTATGATTTCGGCTGCTTCCCAGCTAGTCTGTGTCCTGTTAGCAGCCAAATTTACACTTGTGAACGTGCACAGAGGATCTCAGAGAAAAAGGAGCTTGATTCTCCTTCTAGGGCAGAGATTCAGGCAGAAAGGCAATAGGAGTCCCCTCCTATTCCCAGCCTGGGGGGTGTGGAGAAAGCTGAACCAGTCTGGGGGGGGGGCATGTTGCCTTTCATTAGAGAAGTGGGGAAACTGGAGCTTTATCCCTACCCCCTAAAAGTGTCCCTCTGTCTCTGTTCTGTGCACATGTCCCCTTTCACTATCTGCTCTGACTTTATTCTGGATCTCTCCCTCACATCCTCTCCCTGAAGTCCATTTGCCTTCCTGGTTTTTTTTTTTTTTTTTTTTTTTTTTTTTTAAATATCTTAATTATTGCTTTACATGTAATCACCCTCAAGTCCTGAGTAATAAGATCCTAAAAGGGCTGATGAGGTCTATCCAAGCTGGAATGAATCTCACAAAGGGAAACAAAACAAACCAAGGGATCCCCTCACAGGGGCCCAGACACATGCTTACACATTTTATTCACATCATGCACAGAGTCCTCTATGCCAACAAAATACAAGGAACACAGTATGCCACATGAACACACGTGTGCACTAGATATGCATACACACGCGGTCTCAATCATAAGTGTCTACACATACAGATGCATGCAGATACATACATGTGCTAACAAAGAAACCCCCAACAAAGCAGCAGACGCGCGGGCATGCGCACACACACACACACACACATACACACACACAGACTCACAGGAGGCCTGATGACTGTATTTCAAGCTTCACCTCCCAATTCAAGCCCCAAAATCTGTCTCCAATTATCCAGCCCGTGTTGGGAGCAACAGGAAATCCAGAGCCGCCTGTCTTCTGCGGGAGATGCCAGGATTTCAGCCATTTCTCTATCGCTGGAAAACAAAAGACTTCTGGCCTCACCTCCCTCTCTCTGCCTCCATGTCAGCGGGGGCTAGGAGGGTGTGGGTGGGAGGGGGGTGTGGGTAGGGAAGGGAGGCATCAAACTCCACCTAAGGGGCTGGGGCCGTGGCTCAGTGGTAGAGCGCTTGCCTAGCATGTGTGAGGCCCTGGGTTCGATCCTCAGCACCACATAAAAATAAATAAAATAAAGGTTAAAAAAAAAAAAAAAAAAAAACTCTACCTAAGAAGCTTGAGCCCTGAGCATGAGCCGTCCCACCTTCCCTCAAAACACTGAGCAGAATGTCGCTCTGGTCAAGGAGAGGGGCATAAGTGGTGACCTGGGGACCTGGGAATCAGTAATGACCCTGGACACAGCCTCATGGGGTGATAAGGCAGCACAGCAGAACAACTACCAAACCTACCGTCAGAAGACTTGGGCTCGGGTCTCCTATCTGCGGTGAGCCAGCTGCCGGTGACCTCACTCCTAAGCAGCTTGCTCAGAAAATAAGGGATGGCAGCAGCTTTGTGAGTGGTCACGGGGGACTAGTTCTTAGGTATCTGGGGGAAATGACCACACCAACATCACTATTGGCTCTGAGATGATGTCTCAACCTGTGTGAGTGCCTAATTTCCACATACCCCCACCACCACACACACACACACACTAGCTCCCATGAATAGGTAGTTCTCTCTCTGGTCTCCAGATGCACTTGGCTCTTTCATCTCTGTGTCCTTATTAGATGGAGCAGGTCTCACTGAATCTGAGGCTTTCTCCTTGGCCTGCACAGTCACCTGCCACCCTGCCCACTTTTAATATTCCTTAGGTTATCTGAAGTCAGGGATTGTGCCTTGGGGTTGTAGAAGAACACTGGATTTGGGGGTACTTTTTTTTTTTTTTTTTTTTTGGTATTGGGTATTGAACCCAGAGGTGCTTAACCACTGAGCCACATCCCCAGCCCTTTTTATTTTATTATTTTTAAAAAATTATTATTTTTTTTAGTTGTAGATGGACACCATACCTTTATTTTATTTATTTATTTTTATGTGGTGCTGAGGATTGAACTCAGGGCCTCACACATGCTAGGCAAGCACTCTATCACTGAGCCACAACCCAGCCCTCTTTTTATTTTTTATTTTGAGGCAGGACCTCACTAAATTGCTTAGGGCCTTGCTAAGTTCCTGAAGCAGGTGCTAAGGATCAAACCCAATACCTCACAAGTGCTAGGCAAACACTCTACCACTGAGCCATACTCCCAGCCCCTCATTTCCTATTTTTAAAGACACCTAACCCAGGGGCAGCTTCTCCTAATTCAGCCCAGCATTGACTTCTCTGGACAATTTCCCTGGACAGTGAACACGTTCTCAGCCTGGCTTTGTTTAAGGGAGAGTTAGAAATTGTGACTACATACCTTTGATGGTTCTCACAAAGGCTTTAAGGATGGAGCTTTTATTTTGGTGGTGCTGCCAATCAAACTCAGCGCCTGTGCATGCAAGGCAAGTGCTGTACCACGGAGCTATACCCTAGTTCTAGGAAGGAACTTTTTTTTTCTTTTTTGGTACTGGGCATTAAACCCAGGGGTGCTTTACCACTGAGCCACATCCCCAGCCCTTTTTTTAAAGTTTTGTGACAGGGTCTTGCTAAATTGCTCAGGTCCTCATTAAGTTGCGAGGCTGGCCTCAAACATGTGATCCTCCTGCCTCAGCCTCCCAAATCGCTGAGATCACAGGTATGCGCCACCACACCTGACTCCAGTAAGTAACTCATGAAGCAGTGGGGATGCTCTGTGATTGAGAGTGGCTCAAAGCTTGCTTCTGGAAAATCTTGCTACAGTGCTGATATTATTGGTAGCTTCAGCATTTTGTAGGATTTGCAACTATGAAGAATATTTCTCTGTAAAATGGTCTCTCATTGTTTTAGCTTAAGTTCCTTCACCAGACTGTGAGTTCTCAGAGGCCAAATGCTGCTCAAGAATATAAGGACAGCAGGACTCTATGCCATGCTGGAATCAGAGACAGCAATAAATCAGTAGCTCCTCTCTGTGTTTTTGGAGTGAGACAATCCTATTTGAGATCTAAACTTCCGCACTAGAAATAGAGGAAGCACAAAGCCAATATACTAACTTCCTCAATAAGACCCCCTATAGCACAAGAACTAAAACAAAGAATCAATAAATGAGACGGATTCAAACTAAAAAGCTTCTTCTCAGCAAAAGAAACAATCAGTGAGGTGAATAGAGAACCTACAGAATGGGAACAAATATTTACCACTAGCACATCAGATAGAACACTAACCTCAAGGATTTATAAAGCTCTCAAAAGCCACACCAAAAAAACAAATACTCCAATCAATAAATGGGCCAAGGAACTAAACAGACACTTCTCAGAAGATGATATGCAAACAATCAACAAATATATGAAAAAATGTTCAACATCTCTAGCAATTAGAGAAATGCAAATCAAAACTACTCTAAGATTTCATCTTACTCCAGTCAAAATGGCAGCTATCAAAAAAACAAACAAACAAACAAACAAACAACAATAAATGCTGGTGAGGGTGTGGGGAAAAAGGCACACTCCTACATTGCTGATGGGACTGCAAATTGGCGAAGCCAATCTGGAAAGCAGTATGGAGATTCCTAGGAAAACTTGGAATGGAACCACCATTTGACCCAGCTATCCCACTCCTTGGTCTATTCCCAAAGGTCTTAAAAACAGCTTACTACAGGGACACAGCCACATCAATGTTTATAGCAGCACAATTTACAATAGCTAGACTGTGGAACCAACCCCGATGCCCATCAGTGGATGAATGGATAGGGAAACTTTGGTATATATACACAATGGAACACTACTCAGCACTAAAAGATAATAAAAACATGGCATTTGCAGGTAAATGGATGGAGTTGGAGAAAATAATGCTAAGTGAAGTTAGCCAATCCCAAAAAACCAAAGGTCAAATGATCTCTTTGATATAAAGATACTAACTTATAAAGGCAAGTGCAAAAGCAAGAGGAGATTTATTTCTCACACAGGCGCCTGCGGACACTCAGCAGCTCCAGCTAACTGAGCCTACCGGGCTCTGGGTCACAAGCCTTTTTATAGAGTATTAGAGGGCACATAAGCAGATACATAGTAACAAGCATTTCATTGGTTAATTTAAATCAAGTTTGGGGGTCTACTTTGGCCCACAGCTGCCGGTTCCTCTCAAATTCCCCTAAAAACCACAAAATGTCCGATACACCTTATTTTAGCACTCTAGTTATTTCAACAGATCAGTCCCAGGACTTTTGTTCCCTATCTTTGTTCCCTGTTCCCTGGTGTGGGGGATCAGATGACTATTACCTAATTTATTACAAAATCAGTTCTTGTCTCAATCTAGTTATTTTATAACAGGCTGGGGATTTTTGGCAGGCTGTCCTTGAGCTGGGGTCTTTCAGCAAGGGAGTGGGGATGAGAGGAATGAAAAAACTTTAAATAGAACAAAGGGGCGGGAGCTAGGGTTGCGGCTCAGCGGTAGAGCGCTGATCTAGCATGTGCGTGGCCCGGGTTCGATCCCCAGCACCACGTAAAAATAAAATGCATTGTGTACAACTAAAGCAAATAAATAAATATTTAAAAAAAAAAAAAAGAACAAAGGAGGGGGGAGGGAGCAAGGGGATAGGAATAATGGCAGACTGAGTTATCCATGACTACCCTAAATATATGTATGAAGACACAATTGTTGTAAAAATACTTTATATAAAACCAGCAACTTGAGAAATTGTGCTCTTTATATGTAATATGAAATGAAATGTACTCTATAAACATGTATAACAAATTAGAATTAAAAAATGGAAAAAAATTAAATTAAATTTTAAAAAAAAAGCCAATATACTAAGATGGAAAAGGAGGACCCTCTCCTCATTTTATTGTGAGACATATTTTTATTTTTTCCTTCAATACTGGGGATTGAACCCAGGTGTGCTTAACCATTGAGCTACATCCCCAGCCCTTTTTCTTTTCTGTTTTGAGACAGGGTCTCCTTAAATTGCCCAGTCTCGACTTAAACTGAGATCCTCCTGCCTCAGCCTCCCAAATAGCTGGGATTACAGGTGTGTGCCACTGTGCCTGAAAAGAGCCAATGGGCTGATGTGGTTGATGGAAACAGTAGAATCATGGAGAGAAGGGGATAAGAAGAAAGGGACATGTGAACACCGTAAATTCATTCACACAACAGTCTTCAGGGAGGAAGCAAATAATGAGAGAGTCTGGGGGCGGGAGGTGGTCTGCTTGATTCTTACTAACTCCAGAGCTTGGGTTGGGTCCCCACAGTGGCACCAACAGAGGCCCAAGGACCAAATCTCTGAGCAAGTCAGGAACTCAGAGGGCTCCCTCTTCCGTCTTGGAAGGCACAAAGAGGACACATTTCTTCTTCCCTTCCCAATGCATAACCTTTTCATATGTGGGGGTCTCGCTGCCGAGTAAAGGGGTGTGAAATAGTCCGGCTCAGGAATCAGGAGGCCCCAACACTGCCGCCTGGTACCTCAGCGGGTCACACAAGGTCCAAGCGGCCCTCCTTTGAAGGCTGAGCTGAGAGATTCTTTTGGCTTTCCAGACTGCAGCAGAGTGAGTCACAGTCTAACAATGTTATCTGTCAAGTGCTGCAGCTCCCTGGGCTGCTCATGCCCACAGCCTCTTGTGGCCTGGATTCCTATGGGGCCTTACAGCCTTTGGAGATCACCCTGGTAGCTTTTCGGGGCACTCCCCAGACCCCAGCTCCGATCTTTACTTTCAGTATAGTAGATCTAAGGAAAACCCAGACAAAGAGATAAGACAGGGGGAAAATGCTGGAAATATAGGGAAACTTGTCCAAAATTTGAGTCTAGAGTTGTTAGGGGGTTAAGAATTGAACGGGGGTACTGGGGTTGTGGCTCAGTGGTAGAGCACTCACCTAGCACATGCGAGGCACTGGGTTCGATCCTCAGCACCACATAAAAATAAATAAATAAAATAAAGATACAACTAAAACAAAAAATAATAAAGAATTAGAATGGGGGGAGCAAAGGAAAAGAACCCAGGCACATCCCCAGCCCTATTTTGTAATTTATTTAGAGACAGGGTCTCACTAAGTTGCTTAGCACCTCGCTTTTGCTGAGACTGGCTTTGAACATGCAATCCTTCTGCCTCAGCCTCTAGGAGGTCTATGTGGCAAAGGAGGCTGGACTGGAACGGCACAATGCAAGAGGCAAAGAATGACCCCATGCCCTTGGAAACCATTGACCTGGACACTTTAAAAGGATGAAATTGTGAGTTGTAGTGGCATGCACCTGGAGTGCCAGCTACTTACGAGGCTGAGGCAGGGGGATCACTTGAGCCCAGGAGCTCAAGGCCAAGCTGGAAACACAGCGAGACCCTGTCTCAAAAAAATAAGTAAGCTGGGTGTGGTGGTGCATGGTTATGATCCCATCTACTCAGGAGGCTGAGGATGGCAAGTTTGAGTCCAGACTCTGTAACTTAGCAAGACCTTTCCCCAAATAAGAAATAAAAAGGGGGCTGGGGTTGTGGCACAGTGGTAGAGTGCTCTCGCCTAGCACATGTGCGGCCTGGGTTCGATCCTCAGCACCATATAAAAATAAAGGCTTTGTGTATAACTAAAGCAAATAAATATTAAAAAAAATAAAAATAAAAAGGGTTGGAGATGTAGCCCAGTGGCAGAACATCCTGGGTTTAATCCTCAATACTGAGAAAAAAAGAGTAAAAACAATATATATACATATATATACATATATAAATGCCAGGGTGTGTATATATATATATATATATATATATATATATATATATATATACACATACATATATATACATATATAATGCCATAAATTTGTATGTATATATGAAGTATATATGTATATACAAAGTATATATACTTATATATGTTAAGTGTATAAGTTATATATATATATACATGTGTGTATATATATACACACACACATACATACACACATATGTTTACTTTTTTTTTTTGCCATGCTGGGGATTGTTTGAACCCAGGGCATCTTGTATCCCAGTGCCCCCCTCCACCTTTTTGTCCTTTTTTTTTTTTTGGAACTGGGGGTTGAACCCAGGGCTTTGTGAATGTAAGGCAGATGCTTTGCCACTAAGCTACATCCCAGCCCTCCAGCACCCACCCCCCTTTTTTGTACCAGGGATTGAACTCAGGGGTACTCAACCACTGAGCCACATCCCCAGCCCTATTTTGTAATTTATTTAGAGACAGGGTCTCACTAAGTTGCTTAGCTCCTCGTTTTTGCTGAGACTGGCTTTGAACATGCGATCCTCCTGCCTCAGCCTCCAGAGCTGCTGGGATTAAAGATTTGCACCACTGAGCCCAGCTTCAACCTCCCTTTTTAGAAAAGCATCTGATTGGCCAGATTATACCTGTAATCCCAGAATCTCAGGAGGCTGGGGCAGGAGGAATCCAGAATTTGTCAGCCCTGCTATATGCCTTCACTCTCCATACCAAATACCCTGAAACACCACCGCCTCAAGTGACCCACTGATTTCAGAAGACACTCTCCAGTTGCCAACAATATTGAAATCCACCCACAGCAAACAAGATACATATATAACCTTGTTTCTGCCTCATTATATCCTTGCTCTTATTTTTTTTCTTCTTTTACTCCCACTTTTAATTTATACTATTTTTATATCTTATGTATTTTTTAGGCCTCTATAAATCCATTTCTCAGCAAGGTGGGATATAAATAACATTTTAAAAATACAATTTGCAATACTCTCTCAAGTATGTTTTCTATTTTAATGCTTAGAAATGTCCATATGGAAGGTAGGGAAGGTGAAGCTATTTAGTTTTTAGACTGAGGACGGTTAAGGGGATTGGTCAAGGTCATATGCTTTTTTTTTTTTTTTTTTTTTCTTTTTTCTTTTTTGTGGTGCTGGGAATTGAACCCAGGGCCCTGTGCAAGTGAGGCCAGCACTCTACCAATTGAGCTATATCCCCAGCCCTAAGGGCATATGCTTTTGAATGGTGGAGTGAGAAGTAAGACTCAAATATTCTCTTTCCTTTGCAGAAGACACCAGAAGAAAGGCTTGGAGATGGAACAGGTTGTCTTCCTCTGGTCCTGCCAGCACACTCATTGCCACCTCATAATGCAGACAAGCCTTTAGCAAAGAAGTATCAGTGTCCATCCACTTACTTGGGGGAGGCCAGAACTGCAGAGGAAGAAAGATGGCTTTCCATTTCTCCTTTTTCTGGTTGCATGCATTTAAAAAACTCTAAGCAGACAAATGTTCCTCCTCCTAGTCAGTTAGACAGGCAACTACCATTGCTATCTTAAGTTTCTGTCAGAAAGAGCACACATGGGCCTGTTTCTCCCATGCCTCAGACATAGGTTCCTACTATTGTCTGTAGGGTTCATGTAGGGGAATATAGAGTGGGGCTTTGGGCTACATTATCGCTTGACTTGAGAGGGAGGCTCTTTTCAAGTTGAGAAGACCCCTCTTAGAGAAGGACCTGAAGGGTGGCTGCAGCAGTGGTGATGATAGGTTCCAAATGCTTCCCATTTCTGATACTCAAAGTACTCCAAGTAGGAAAGGGGCTGGGGATGTAGCTCAGTGGTAGAGCACTTGCCTAGCATGTGTAAAGGGTCTGGGTTCCATTCTCAGCACCACCGAAAAAAAAAAAAAAAGGAGGGGGGGGGGGGGTGGAGGGGAGAGAGGTGGTTTTGGCCCAAGGAGGCTTCTCTAACTCCAGGACCACTGGTTATCAAACAATACACAGATGAAGCAAGCCCCTCCATCCTCCAGCACTCATGCTGAGCTGGGGCAGGAATCAGGGTATAGGGCATGGTAGTGGATTGTAACATAAGAGAAGTATAAATAGTCTGAAGCAGTGCAAAGATTAGATCCTGCTGGGGATCTGAACAGGCGTCTGTGGGTACATTACATTTGAAAAAAACCTGAAAGATATGTAAAACTTATGTTCTTTAAAAAAAAAAAAAAAAAAAAAAAAAATGCTGGGCTCAGTGGCACACAACTGTAATCCCAGCAACTCCAGAGGCTGAGACAAGAGGATCACAAGTTCAAGGCCAGTCTTAGCAATTTAGTGAGACCCTGTCTCAAAATAAATTAAAACAAAACAACACTGGGGATGTAGCTCAGTGGTAAAGTATCACTCACTGGGCCCAGTACCACAAAAGGAAAAAAAAAAAAAAAAAAAGTTACCCTTACTTTCTAAACAAGGCTGAGTGCAAAAAGTGAAAAGCGAGTGAAGAGAGGTGTGTTCTGGGCAGAGGAAGCTCAGCATGGCAGTGGGAATGTGGGCACACTTGAGAAATGTTGAGTAATTCAGTTTGGTCTGGAATGTGAGGTAGTGGAAAGAAAGAACTTGAAAGGTAGACCAGAGCCATATCACAGAGGCCCTTAAATTCCAAGCTAAGGAATTTGCACTTCATTTAGTAGGCCACAGGGAACCTCCACAAATGGCTGGATTAGAAATGTGCTTTAAGAGGGAAACCCTGGCAGGGCAGCTCTGGGCAGGATGAGGTGGATGAAGGTCCTGCTGGTTAAGCTACTAGAGAGTGAGGCAGCCTTCTGCAAGGATGGGAACCGGAAGGCAGAAAGAGAGTCTTTTAAAATGCCTGTGTGCTGATTCTGCAGTTGTCCTGAGGGGAGATGGACAAAAGGCAAGCTTCTTGTGGACACACAGGACTTTAGAGAAGGCAGGTCAAACAGCAGCTACCCACTAAGTGCTCTGAGACTGCAAAGAAAGCGGGATTTGAGAAATGGTTCAGAATGTTCCCATGGAGAAGATAATACAGATCCCAACTTTCTCTCAGCCCCACTTTATTTATTTATTTTTATTCTTTTTTTTTTTGGTACCGGGGATTGAACTCAGCGGCACTCGACCACTGGGCCACATCCCCAGCCCATTTTTGTATTTTATTAGAGACAGGGTCTCACTGAGTTGCTAAGTGCCTCGCCATTGCTGAGGCTGGCTTTGAACTCGCGATCCTCCTGACTCAGCCTCCCAAAGTGCTGGGATTACAGGCGTGTGCCACCGCGCCCGGCTTTTATTTTTATTCTTTTTTTTTTTTTTTTTTTTTGAACTGGGAATTGAACCCAGGAGTACTTAACCACTGAGCCACATCCTCAGCCCTTTTTAAAATATTTTATTTAGAGACAGCATCTTGCTGAATTCCTTAGGACCTAGCTAAATGGCTGAGGCAGTATGATCTTGAGTTCAAGGCAGTATGATCTTGAGTCAGTTCAGCCTCCTGAGCCACTGGGATTAGAGGCATGCACCACTGATGGACTCATCCCAATTTTAAATAGCTCTGTTATGTAAATGCATTTTCTATTTAGCTGGCACCTAATCTGAGGGTTTCTACCAGCCAGTCATGAAGCAAACAACATCTGTTGAACAGAGATGAGTGTCCAGGTACCTGCTCTTGTCCACCTTTCTAACACCCCAGGTAAGTTTAGATGGGAACGCTGCAGCACTGAGTGGGTCCAGGAAGCCCAAGGACTCCAGGTCGACTCTGACCACACAGTACATGTCCTCTGACTCAGCTTTGTTTAATTGTGTTACAGGAATTAGTCTTGAGATACAGAGAAAAGGCAAGAAACCACATTCTCTCAAAGGAGAGGTCAAGTGAGGTCACCCCTGCTTGACCAGTGGAGGATGGCCAAGCAATGAAAATGGCTTCCTGAAGGACACAATAAAGCAGG
The DNA here is from genome assembly GCA_025594165.1 of Tamias sibiricus. Taxonomy (NCBI): domain Eukaryota; kingdom Metazoa; phylum Chordata; class Mammalia; order Rodentia; family Sciuridae; genus Tamias; species Tamias sibiricus. The sequence continues at coordinate 19,909,076 of CM046660.1, read as the reverse complement.
GCAGGCAGGAAATGCCAGTGAAAGTTGGACTAGGGATAGCTGGAGGAGGATGTCCCAGCATGGAATCTGGTACACCTGCTAACTGTTTATGGATTTTTTTTTTTTTTTTTTTTTTTTTTTTTTTTTTTTTTGGTACCAGGGATTGAACTCAGGGGCACTTGACCACTGGGCCACATCCCCAGCCCTTTTTTTGTATTTTATTAGAGACAGGGTCTCACTGAGTTACTAAGTGCCTCGCCATTGCTGAGGCTGGCTTTGAACTTGCGATCCTCCTGCCTCAGCCTCCCAAAATGCTGGGATTACAGGCGTGCGCCACCTCGCCCGGCTTGTTTATGGATCTTATAAATGAATTTCAGAAGTCGGGCGTGGTGGCATACGCCTGTAATCCCAGCTCTTGGGAGGCTGAGGCAGGAGGAACACGAGTTCAAAGCCAGCCTCAGCAATGATGAGGCACTTAGCAACTCAGTGAGAGGTCTGGGGTTGTGGCCCAGTGGTCAAGTGCCCCTGAGTTCAATCCCTGGTACTAAAAACAAAAAAAGAATTTCAGAGATTACAGAGCACTCATTGTTAGAGAGATGCAATTAAAAGTGAAATGAGGGCTGGGGACATAGCTCAGTTGGTAGAGTGCTTGCCTCCCATGCACAAGGACCTGGGTTCAATCTCCAGTACACACACACACACACACACACACACACACACACACAAATAAAGTGAAATGAGAAACCTGGTGTGGTACTGCACTCCTGTAATCCCAGCTGTGCAGGAGGCTGAGGCAGGAAGTTTCATATTCAAGGCCACCCTGGGCAACTTAGCCAAAACCTGTCTCAAAACAGAAAATAAAAAGGACTAGAGATGTGTAGCTCAATGATAGAACACCCCTGGGTTCAATCCCCAGTCCTGCTGCACCCCTCAACCCCCCCAAAAAAAGTGAAAAAATGCAGTGAGAAGCCATCTTTCACCTATGGGATAGGAAAAGACCAGGAAAAGATCAGAAATCTTGATAAGACTGCATTGGTGAAGTTGTGAGAAACAGAGACTACTGAGCTACTGATACATCTGGGTGCATAGCTCTGTATTTAGCAACATCAATCAACATTACAAATGCATGCAATTTGCAGGCAAGCAATTTCACTTCTGGGAATTTACCCTACAGAAATGCACATGTGCAAGTGACCTAGGTATAAGTGTATTTACAGCGGCTTCACTTGTGCCTGCACAAGACAGGAAACAATAGGGAACTGGTTTTTTCCATTGGATTAAATATGAATTATGATGCGATCTGATCTGCAAGATAAATTATCTTAAAAAAGCTGGGGGAAGAATAGTGTGTATAATCTGATACCATTTGTTTGAAGCACAAAATACACTGTGTGCATGTTTGCATGCTGCCATCTGTGTGGGGAAAAAATACATATTTGCTTGTGTAAGCAGAGACTATCTCTAGAATGAAATACCCAAAGATTTCCTGGGTTTGCTCTAGGTAGGGAACTGCGGATCTGGGGAGCAGGTACAGTGTATACTCATTAGTACCTTTTAAATTTTATACTATGTGCAATTACTACTTACTAAAAAGCATTTTTAAATACAACAAATTAAAAAGAAGAAAATATGAGACTCATTTCTGTTTCCTCCAGTAGAAGCTCCCTAAGCACCAGGTCCTGTTAGTCCACAGCACCCTCTGCTGCTGCTTGTGAGCAGGTCCTGTGCAGAGCAGGGCCCCAGGGTGACAGGGCAGGCGATTCTGAGGAAATATAGGGTCCTTTTTAAAGAAAGAAAGAAAATCTGGGCCTTGTCTCAAAATAAAATAAAAAAGTTAGGGGATGCACCTCAGTGGTAGAGCATTTACCTAGTGAGGGCGGTCCTGGAATTAACCCCCAATACCAAAAAAAAAAAAAAAAAAAAGCAAAACAGGAAAGAGTAGTGGACAATGCTCTGTGTGGCACTGGGAATGGACCATGCTGGGGTTGAATACAGACTACCCTAGCCAACCATGTGCCCTGGGACACATGACCCCCATAATAAGTCTCTGTTCTTGCCCCATAAATTGGACTAATAATACCTACCCTTAGGGTTGTTGTGAAGATCAAATAGGATATAGAACATGAACAGTGCTTTAGAATTAGAAAAGTGCCATAAAATGCTAAGGGATTATTTTTAACTAGCCCCCCCTCATTTTATGAGGTAATAAGAGGTAATATTGGGCAGCGGTTAAGACTATGACTCTGGAGCCAGAACTGCCCGAGTTTTGAAGTCCTGCTCCACCACCCACTGTCTGGAGTGATCAAGGGTAAATTACTTAATTTGGAGACCTCTGCTTTTCATCTGTGAAATTAGGTTAATAATAACATTTTCATAGGTTGTTATGAGGATTAAATGAATAAAGATATATAAAGCATTTGGTATAGTGTCTGGTATACAGTAAGTGCTATGTAAGTCTGCTATTACTGATTTCTCATAATATATGAAGCGCTTATATTTTGTTTATTTATGTATTTCTGGTACTAGGGATTGAACTCAGGGGCACTCGACCACTGGGCCACATCCCCAGCACTTTTTTGTATTTTATTAGAGACAGGGTCTCACTGAGTTGCTGAGTGCCTCGCCATTGCTGAGGCTGGCTTTGAACTCACGATCCTCCTGCCTCAGCCTCCCAAGTGCTGGGATTACAGGATTGCACCACCATACCCCCAGGCTTTAGGGGCATTTTTCTTAATTGTTAAAATGTGAATTAAAGAAGGGGGGTAGGAAGGATGCAGAAAGGGATACATGAGGAAAAAGAGCTTTATTGAGAAGAATAAACAGTAGGACAAGATATGTGGGGAAGACCAAGCTGTATCAGGGTCTGTGAGAACTTGGCAGAAATGTGGCACTAATAGGAAACTGAGTGAGAATTAGGGATACAGGACCCTGAAAGAACTTCAGGGGAGAGGATCAAGTATGGGAGATTTTCAGCCAACCTCTTAGGGGGTAGGAACTGAGACAGTTATCATCCTCAGATAGGTACTGATGATAGTTATCATCCTCAATATGAATAAATATTTCCAGATAAAAGCAACATAGTGTAGTGGAAAGAGCACTTACAAATGTTTGTAGTCTATAGTGCACCAGGCTATAAACCAAAGAGACCAGAGAATTAAACCAGAGGGTTAAGACTGCTTGTGTGTGTGTGTGTGTGTGTGTGTGTGTGTGCTACCGAGGATTGAACTCAGGGGCACTCGTCCACTGGGTCACTTCTCCAGCCCTTTTTTGTATTTTTATTTAGAGACAGGGTCTCACTGAATTGCTAAGTGCCTCACCATTGCTGAGGCTGGCTTTGAACTCACGATCCTCCTGCCTCAGCCTCCCAAAGTGCTGGGATTACAGGCATGCACCACCGCGCCCGGCTCTAAGACTGCTTTTGTTGTGGCTGGGGCTGGGGCTCAGCAGTAGCACACTTGCCTAGCATGTGTGAGGCACTAGGTTTGATTCTCAGTACTGCCTATAAATAAATAAAATAAAGGTCTATCAAAACTAAAAAAAAAAAAAAAAAAAAAAGAGAGAGAGACTGCTTTTTGAAGGAGCCCCAATTAGGGAGATGGCTATTGCGGTCAGCTGGAAGCCATAAGTTCCACCTGATAATAAGTATGTATGTGATGCACCTGTAAATGCACGTGAGGCACCCGCAAAGCTAAAGGTATATAACCGGGTGAAAGCGGTCGGAGTCAGGAGAAGAATGAATTCATTCAGTCAGTCATGCAGTCGCTCAGTCGGAAGAAGAGTTCGGGTCGGAGAAGAAGAAAAGAATCAGAGCGGCCAGAACGTAGGCAGAGCGGTTACAGAAGAGAAACCAGATAGAAGAAGTAATTCCTGGTCAGAGTCAGGCCGAGGCTCCCGAGGAAGAAAGAAGAAAGAAGAAAGAAGCTCTAAAAGCTAAGCTCTCTCTCTCTCTAAAGAAGAAATCTCTCTCTTTCAAACTCTCTCTCTCTCTAAGCTCTAAGAAGATGAAGAAGAAAAAGCTATCTCTAATCTTTCTCTCTAAGCTCTTTCTAAGAAGAAGAAAAATCTTTCTTTCTCTCTCTAAGCTCTCTCTAAGAAAGTAGAAGTAAAAGTAGTAATAGCTTTACTCTGCCTCCGAGAGTTTTCCTCCCGCGGCGTTTGTGGCTGGCCACGACAGGCAGCTTACAGCTTTTGTTAAGTGGTACCCTTTAGCAGATGACTAAATGTTCTGAGCCTGTTTACACGACAGATATAGTAATACTCACACGGCAGGATTATCATGAAGTTAGGTGGTAACGAATGTGAAAGCCAAATGAAGTGCCTGGCATCCTGTGGGCACTCACAAGTGTACCTGAATTTAAACTGAGCATGTCTTTGTAGGCACTGATCCAGGTATTGGGAGGTTCTGAGAAGGAAACCCTGTTGCCAAAGAACTACAGCAGAAGTATAATACACTTTAAACAAATAAACGACAACAACAACAGCAAAACTCAATACAAAAGAGTCACCACTGTGCATTCCAAGGAATAGAAATGAACCAAGGGCTGGGCTGCTGAAGACATGGCCTTGAGGAACCTAGTCAAATGGAGAAGATTGAGGGGCAGCCCAGGTGGAGAAAAGCAGAGGGAATGTGTGGGGCAAGAAAGCAGTGAGCAGGAACAAGGGTCCACCGAGTGCCAGCTTCTTGTCAGTCACCATAGCATCAGCTTCCTGGAACCTAATCTTACTGGATCCTCAGCAATTCGTGATGCACTTATATCTCTAGTTCTGTTTTATAAATGAGGATCAGAGAAGATAAAGAACTCACTAAAGTTCACACTTAATGAATGGAAGAATTGAAAATTGAAATTCAAACACAGAACTCTCACCATAAAATCCACATAAGGGAACTAGTGTTAGATGTATTAATCTAAGAAAATCTGTGTTTTTCTCTCTCCTTCATTTTATTCACATATGAAGAATAGAAGCAGAACTCTTGCAGGGGCAAGAGTTACCCTCTCATTCCATTATTCAACTAATATTTCTGAGTGTTTACTAGGTTCTAGGCATTGGCTGTACTGTGGTGAATAAAACAGATATGATCTCTACTCTGATGAAGCTATATGTCTTGGAAGACTGGGCAGATTTTAAATAAATCCACATCCAAATAAATGCTATGAAGAAAACATTTGAAAGGGTGCTATGAGAGAGAATAATGTAGGACCTATTTAGATTGGAGAGTCAGCAAAGGCCCCTCTAAGGAAGTCACATTCTGCTGAAACTGAAGAATGAGTAGTATGTGTGTATTTTGGGGGCAGGGGGTTTTCTGAGCAAGGGGAGCCTTCCAAATGAAAGAAATAGAATGCACAAAGGCCACAATGAAGAAATGAAGGAGGATCATGCCAAGGAACATTGTGAAGGAGAAAATACAGCTAAAGAAGTATCATAGGCCTCACCAAAAAGACCCTTGTAATTCATGCCACGAACTTTGTATTTGATGGTAAGTGCAGTGAGAAACCACCTGACAGGACTTATATCAGAGAAATATCAGAGCTGCTGTGTGTAACAGGATTGCAGTGGTCAAGAGTAGAAGCAGTCAGCTCAGAAGTGATGATGGCTTGGACTGGAGTGGCAATGAGACAGGCAGAAGCACATGGGTATGTATGTTAGGAGTAGAAGCAAGAGATTTTGATGAAGAACTTGGCATTGGGGGTGGGGATTGACTCTGAGGTGAGGAAATGCCATTTCCTGGATTGCAAATACTGAAGAAGGAACAGATTTGGGCCTAGTGGGTAGGTCAGGAGTTTAGGGCAAGGTGGACAAAGAAAGGCTGTAAGGTAAATTTGCCTTGAGGTTATTCAATCTGTTATAAAAGATAAATAGTTTTATAGATTGAAAGGTATAGGTTAATTTTTTTTTTTTTTTTTTGTACTAGGGATTGAACTGGTATTTAACCACTTAACTCACTTAACCATTGAGCCACATCCCCAGCCCTTTTTTTTAAAAAAAAAAAAAAAATTATTTATTTACTTTAGTTGTACACGAATGCAATGCATTTTTGTTTATGTGGTGCTGAGGATCGAACCCAGGCCACGCACATGCGAGGCGAGCGCTCTGCCGCTGAGCCACAACCCCAGCCCCCCAGCCCTTTTTTTATATTTATATTTTATTTAGAGAGAGGGCCTCCTTGAGTTGTTTAGGGCCTCACTAAATTGCTGAGGCTGACTTTGAACTCATTGTTCTCCTGCCTCAACCTCCTGAGCCACTGGGATTACAGGTGTGCGCCATGAAACCCGGCTTATAGGTGAAATATTTTAAGATGTTTAAGCAAAATGTTTGTTCTCAGTGTTAAATGGCAAGTAGAGTATGTGTGTGTTAAACATAGGAAGGATCAAGAGATATTTAATATTCATGAGGCACCTCAGTACTGAATAACTATGGTATGCTAAATACACAAAAGGTACTAAATATTCATAATATTTTAAATATGCAAAATATATGCAAGTCATTAAATGTACCATTAATATCCAGGCTACATTAAGTATGTATGAGCACTCAATATTCATGAGCTTTTATTTATTTTTTGCAGTATTGGAAATTGAACCCAGGGTATTTTTCGGGGGGGATTCTTGTTTTTTATTTTTGTTTGTTTGTTTTGAGGCTCTGACCCTGGGCCTCATGCATGCTAGGTTAGTGCTGTATCACTGAACTATATCCCTAATTCCTCATGGTTTTTGTTTACTTGTTTGTTTAGTACTGTGGCTAAACCAGGGGTGCCTTACCCCTGAGTTATATCCCCCGATTTGTTTGTTTGTTTCGTCTTTCATTTTGAGACAAGTTCTCACCAGGTTGCCCAGGTTGGCCTTGAACTTGCAATCCTCCTGCCTCCACTTCCCAAGTTGCTAGGTTTATAGGCATGTGCCATCATGCTTTGCTTAAACTGCATTACTTTCAACAATGATTTGCATTGATTGATCTTTCTCTTCATTCCCCATATCCACTTAGTTTCTAAGTCCTATTGCTCTTTTAAATTTTATTTCATTTTTTATTAAAATGACTTGTCTGTCTCTTGCTTTCTCTTATCACTGTCATCTCTCTAGTTCAGGTTCTTGCCCTGACATTTCAGATTATTACAATAACCTTCTACCTGGGGTCTTCTCACAGGCATTTTGACATTGAAACATTGTGGTCTTTCTAGTCAGTTGAAGTAATGTGCACAATGGCTTGTGATACCTTTGTTCCTTGGGGGCCATTGTGGATGTCCAGAGAGAAGGATCATCCTGATTCCATTTTCCTCCTTTGCCAGGCGTTGAGGCCAGGGAACTTGAGGAGACAGAGGAGCTTTTTTGTACTCAAGACAACTGGTCTGAAACTCTTCTCAATGTTGATTCACTATTGTAGAGGAAACAGACCGTGAGAGATGGGCAATAACCTAAAGCCACAGCCCACTAAGGACATCAAGTGGCTCTTAGAAGTGATAAACAAAGGCAGGATACCTATCAAATGTTTACCTCGCTCTACTAACTTGTCAGTTTGGAGCTAAGTATTGGGAGGTAGGATGAGGGTGAGGCAGGGAAGAGTTACCCTGGAGGGTGAGTAATGGCCGGAACATAGTGGTAGAAGAAGTCAGAGGTAAGGGCAGGCAGGCAAAGCAGGTAGTAAGTTGAGAGGGAAAGAAGTCAGATCCTGAGAAGAAAGTAAAAGTTGGAAGGATCAACATGAATGAACCATGGGTTGGGCCAGCAAGAGGTCAAATTCAGGGATCTACTAAGACAGAAAGGGGAAAGCAGGCAGCTTAGTGTGGGCAGACAGTCAAGGTACCACCTGGAAATCCAGTGTCAGGGAGCAGGAATCCAGCCTGTGAACCTGGAAAGGAGTAAGTGAGGCACCAAGTAGAGGGCTAAACAACAGGGGTGAACAACCCAGTCCAAGTCCCCAGAACAGATATGAGCAGCAAGAATGGAGTCAATAGGGGCTTGGGTTGTGGCTCAGCGGTAGAGTGCTCACCTAGCACATGGACGACCCAGGTTCAATCCTCAGCACCACGTAAAAATAAACGCATTGTGTACAACTAAAAGCAAATAAATAAATTAAAAAAAAAAAAAGAATGGAGCCAATAGCTTTATAAAACAAGAAATCTCAATTTCCTAACTACAGCCATATCTGTCTCAGGGTTTGGGTTCCTTATAACTTGATTGCAGGAGCCCTGTTTGGGGAGATAGCTAAGATTGCGGTTGACTATGGGCCATAGACATTTTTGGGCATTGTCGCCTTCCGTAGTCTCACGGGACTTGGCCCAGGATCTCGAGAGATTTGAGCAATGACTCAGCAGATTGACATTTTTGGGCATTGTCGCCTTCCGTAGTCTCACGGAACTTGGCCCAGGATCTCGAGAGATTTGAGGAGTGACTCAGCAGATCGAGCAAGCACCATTCCTGCTCGGGCGCATGGGATGAGACCAGAGAGAGAAAGGACAGGGTTATCGCTATTGTATAGATACATTGTAGTTTCTTGTAAGAGTACGTGGCTTGGTTTCTTGTGAGAGTGTGTATGTAGTGTTAGAAATTACAAGAGACAGAGACAGAAAGATTAAAGAATTTTTTCGTCTCCATCCTGTCTCCGGACTCCTTCCCGCGGCGCTGCCGTTCCAGGCTGCAATCCCTTTCCGGCGGCTAACAGTCTTGATAATGGTTTTACTAATATCATTGTATCTTCTGCCTGGCCAGGGATGTTTCCAAAGGTTAGAGAAATAACCTATTCCTGGGGCTGGGGTTGTGGCTCAGCGGCAGAGCGCTTGCCTCGCACGTGCGCGGCCGGGGTTCAATCCTCAGCACCACGTAAACATAAATGCACCGCATTGTGTACAACTAAAGTAAATAAATAAATATTAAAAAAAAAAAAAAAAAAGAGCCGGGCGCGGTGGGGCACTCCTGTAATCCCAGCACTTTGGGAGGCTGAGGCAGGAGGATCGCGAGTTCAAAGCCAGCCTCAGCAATGGCGAGGCACTTAGCAACTCAGTGAGACCCTGTCTCTAATAAAATACAAAAAAGGGCTGGGGATATAGTCCAGTGGACTAGTGCCGCTGAGTTCAATCCCCGGTACCAAAAAAAAAAAAAAAAAAAAAAAAAAAAAAAAAGAAATAACCTATTCCTAAGTCCAGGCGTGGTGGCGCACGCCTGTAATTCCAGCACTTGGGAGGCTGAGGCAGGAGGATGGCGAGTTCAAAGCCAGCCTCAGCAATGATGAGGCACTTAGCAACTCAGTGAGACCCTGGTCCAGTGGTCGAGTGCCCCTGAGAAGAAAGAAGGAAAGAAAGAAAGAAAGAAGGAAGGAAGGAAGGAAGAAAGAAAGAAAGAAAGAAAGAAAGAAGAAAGAAAGAAAGAAAACCTATTCCTAGCATTTGTCCCTAAGCTGGTCTAAATCCAAGAATCATTTGGTCATTACTTTGGAATTTGATTAGTCAGCATATCCTCTAAGATGAGGAGGCAGGGTGGAGGATCGAGAAAAGATCTCATACAGATTTGCTGTAAGATGGTCTACATGACCAGTACAAAAGGACGTACTCCCTATCATCAAAAACCTGACATTTGGCTGGGCATGGTGGTGCACACCTGTAATCCCAGCAACGCGGGAGATTGAAGCAAGAGGATTGTGAATTCAAAGCCAGCCTCAGCAATTTAATGAGACCAGTCTCAAAATAAAAAGAGTGTGGCCCAGTGGTAGAGTCCCTCTTGGAAGAATCCTCAGTATCACAAACCAACCAAACAACAAAACCTTAACATCTGAGAGTTGCCTCAAACCAAGCAGGAAAATTAGGGTCTCTAAAGGAGGCTTATAAGCCAGGTCTTCCCTAACTTATCAATCAGGTATCTAGCTAACTTGTATTCCCTAGAAAAAAGAAAATGGGAACAAATGTACCCATTCTATAATGTTTTCAAAGTGTTCTTCAATTAGTTCACATACATTTATTCTTTTATTAACTCACTAAATGTTAAGAACCTCAGGGCAGAGTTGATGATGTCTCTTTAGAGCAGCAATTTTTAGACTTTTAAAATCCATAACCCACAGTAATAAATAAATTTCACATGTCTCAGATCGTATGAGTTAATATAGCTATGTAAACAGAAATAAATGTTTCTTGAGGCATTACTTACACTTCCTACCGTTGATGCCCTCTGGTAATCCATTCTCTTTTTCTTCTTCTTTTTTTTTTTTTTTTTTTTTTTTTTTTTTGGTACTGGGGATTGAACTCGGGCACTCGACCACTGGGTCACATCCCCAGCCCTTTTTTGTATTTTATTTAGAGACAGGGTCTCACTGAGTTACTAAGTGCCTCACCATTGCTGAGGCTGGCTTTGAACTCACGATCCTCCTGCCTCAGCCTCCCAAAGTGCTGGGATTACAGGCGTGTGCCACCGCGCCCGGCTTCTTTTTCTTCTTTTTAATGCTGTACATTCCACTAATTGATTCTTGCAACTCACTAATGGATTGTAAATTGCAGTTTGAAAAACTCTGCTAATGAGTGTCTGAAAAGGCATTTGGAGAAACAATGTCAAGAGAAAAGAAGCACAGACTTGTAAAAGACACATCTGATAAAGGATCGTGATCCAAAATATATGAAAAACTTAAAGCTCAACAATAAGAAAAAACACTATTAAAATATGGGCCAAAGAACAGACACCTTGTCGAAGAAGATGTAGAGATGGACATATGCATATGAAAGATGCTTCATGTCTTATGTCACCAGGGAATTAGAATGGCCAAAATCCAGAACACTGGTAAGGCTGTAGAGCAACACAAACTCTTGTTCATTGCTTTTGGGAATGCAAAATGGTATAGCCACTTTGAAAGACATTTTGATAGTTTCTTACAAAACTAAACATACTCTTACCATACCATTCAGCAATTGCTGTATTTGGCATTTACTCAAAGGAGTTGGAAACTTATGTCCATACAAAAACCTGCACACGGACATTTATAGCAGCTTTATTCACAATTACCAAAACTTGGAAGCAACCAACATATCCTTCAGTAACTGAATGGATAAATAAGCTATAGTATATCCAGATAATGAAATATTATTCAGTGTTAAAAAGAAACGAGGTATCATAGAAGAAGGAGGATTGTTTGAGCCCAGGAGTTTTGGGCCAGCCTGGATAACAAAGTGAGACTCGTCTCAAAAAAAAAAAAAAAAAAAAAAAAAAAGAAAAGCTATAGAAGAAACTTTAGTGCATATTACTAAATGAAAGAAGGCAAAGTGAAAGGTGTTATATTGTATGATTCCAACCATATGACATTTTTGAAAAGGCAAAAAGTGAAAATATAGTAAAAAGACCAGAAGTTCCAGGAGTTAGGGTTGGTGCCAGGAGGGATGAATAGGTGGAACATAGGTTGTAAGCTGCCTGAAATGGCCAGCCATAGCGCCGCGGGAGGAAAACTCGGAGGCAGAGTAAAGCTATTACTACTTTTACTTCTACTTTCTTAGAGAGAGCTTAGAGAGAGAAAGAAAGATTTTTAGAGAGAAAGATTAGAGAGAGCTTTTCTTTAGAGCTTCTTTCTTCTTTCTTCTTTCTTCCTCGGGAGCCTCAGCCTAACTCTGACCAGCCATTACTTCTTCTATCTGGTTTCTCTTCTGTAACCGCTCTGCCTACGTTCTGGCCGCTCTGATTCTTTTCTCCAACCCGAACTCTTCTTCTGACCGACCGAGCAACTGCACGACTGACTGAATGAATTTCTCCATTCTCCTAACTCGGACCGCTTTCACCCGGTTATATACCTTCAGCTTTGCGGGTGCCTACAGGTGCGTCACATACATATCAGGTGGAACTTATGGCTTCCAGCTAGCTGCAACAGCCCTTCCCAATTAGGGCTCCTTCAATAGGTGATTTTTAGGGTAGTGAAAATCCATTAAAGTATGATACTTTAATGGTAGATACATGTCATTATGCATTTGTCCAAACCTGTAGAAAGGGTAACACAAAGAGTAATAATGATGTGTCAATATAGGTTCACTGACTGTAACAACTATAACACTCAGGCAGGAAAAGTTGATAATGGGGAAGGCTATGCATGTATGGGAAGCTGGGGGTATATGGGAGCTTTGTACTTTCCTCCCAATTTTTCTGTGAACCTAAAACTACTCTAAAATAATTTATTATTATTATTATTATTATTATTATTATTATTATTGGTAAGCTGCATAGACTAAAAGCTCAGCTTGAAATCTAGTTTTGCTATTAGCTATGTAGACTCAGGCAAATTACTGTCTCTCTGGGTTTCATTTTTCTAATGTAGAAAATGAGAGAATTTGATCTAATGATGCCTTAGCTTTCTTCCAGCATTCAGTTTTCTTTCTTTCTTTCTTTCTTTCTTTTTTTTTTGGTACTGGGATTGAACTCAGGGGCACCTGACCACTGGGCCACATCCCCAGCCCTTTTTTTTTTTTAATATTTATTTATTTGTTTTAGTTGTACACAATGTATTGCATTTATTCTTTACGTGGTGCTGAGGATAGAACCCGGGCCGCACACATGCTAGGCGAGTGCGCTACCGCTGAGCCACCATCCCAGCCCCCCAGCCCTTTTTTGTATTTTATTAGAGACAGGGTCTCACTGAGTTGCTAAGTGCCTTGCCATTGCTGAGGCTGGCTTTTTTTTTTTTTTTTTTTTTTTTTTTTTTTTTTTTGTGGTACCGGGAATTGAACTCAGGGGCACTTGACCACTGGGTCACATCTCCAGACCTTTTTTGTATTTTATTTAGAGACAGGGTCTCACTGAGTTGCTAAGTGCCTCCCCATTGCTGAGGCTGGCTTTGAACTCGCGATCCTCCTGCCTCAGCCTCCCAAAGTGCTGGGATTACAGGTGTGCGCCACCGCGCCCAGCTTGATAAAGAACTATTTAATAAAAACAGTTACTGATGTCTTATCTAACATGCCCTTGAGGAAAAGTCTTAGCCATTTTACAAGTTGTCAATCCATTTGCCCTAATTTGGCCATTATCATCACTTATTATCTCCCCAAAATGTTAATTATGTAACTAAATGATGATAATGGCTTATCATGCAATCATGATATCACAAAAGCTTTATAAGCAAATAGGAAAGATGTCCCCTATTTGATAGGGAAATTTACAAGGACCCAGTATCTTTTTTTTTTTTTTTTTTAATATTTATTTATTTGCTTTAGTTGTACACAATGCAATGCATTTATGTTTACGTGGTGCTGAGGATCGAACCCGGGCCGTGCACGTGCTAGGCGAGCGCTCTGCCGCTGAGCCACAATCCCAGCCCCAGGACCCAGTATCTTGTCCAGCCACAGAAGCCATGAGAGCTACTAAATGCCATTGCTATATAAGGAACCCATGCCTTCTGATCCTCCATTCCTCTGTCCGAACAGATCCAGGACCACCCATCCCAGAGGTAGCCTGTCTTTCTGTAGTTATGAGGGGGAATTTGGGCTGAGTGTTTCCAATTGATTAAGATTTGCCAAAACATTTCATTCCTGCTTCCATACTTAAAAACCCATATGGTCTTTGTCCCATGTATGTTCCTTTCCATTTGAAAATGTCTCTTCTGAGAAAAAGTCAATCCGTGTGTTTCTGATTCATTTAATTTCTCCAGATAGGGCTCTCTGACATCCCCGAGATTCACACATTTTCTAAACAGATTGGGAAGAGATGATCCTCAGATACTCACTGGGATTCTCCCCCTGAGGAAAATGGTGTCTTCCATCTTCACAGTAGAGACTGAGCCTGGCTTCAGTTCTGTATTCCAGCTCCAGCTCTAGCCAAAGTGACAGTTGTAACACTAGGGCCAGCCAGTATGGGACTCCAGCCAGTACCAAGAATACAATATAGCAAAGAATTAACTAAATCTCTGAAATCTTGGCCAGGGCATGCAGTAAGGTCATATGTGAGAGAAGCAAGAGAACCTTAGCAGGAGGGCTTTGATGCTCCTTCTAGACACACCTGACTGTAACAATAAAGTAAAAACATAAGTTGGGATAACGTGACTGGGGGTCCTTGAGGGAGAAATATATAGAAAAAAATACAGTCTTTAAGTGCTGCGCAGTTAGGCAACCCAAATTAAAAGCTTGGACTGAACAATTAAGCTCAAGGAATTTAGGCAACTTGCTTTATCTCTGTGAATATCATCAGTAAACTTCCATCCCAAAGATTGTTGTAAAAATTAGATGAGAAGTTGGGCACTATGGTGCCTGCCTATAATCTCAGTGACTTGGGAAACTAAGTCAGGAAAAATGCAAGTTCAAAGCCAGACTCAGCAATTTAGTGAGGCCCTAAGTAACTTAATGAGACCCTGTCTCAAAATAAAAGAAATAAAAAGGGTCAGGGATACGGATCAGTGGCTAAGTGCTCTTGGGTTTAATCCCTGGCACCAAAAAGAAAAAGAAGAAAGAAAACAAGAATTAGATAAGACAATATCAGTGACATGCTCCTGGAATCCCAGGGACATGGGAGAGGAAGCTGAGGCAGGAGGATTGCAAGTTTGAGGCCAACCTCAACAACTTAGTAAAACCCTGTCTCAAAAAATAAAAATAAGTAAATAAAAGAAAAGGACTAGAACTGTAGCTCAGTGGAGGTCTTGCTTACCATGTGCAAGGCCCTGGGTTCAATCCCCATTACCACACACACTCAAAAACAATGTGTGTGGCATGATCATTAATAGCATTTAAATGGCAGCCAGTAGAATCATATAACATGAAAGTAAAGTATTATATGTTGAATTTCCTCTTAATTCTTATTTAAATCATGCTCTAGACAGTCTCCTGACACCCTGCTGGGTCCAAGAGGTAAGTTTTGATAACAATCAGCAATGATTTAATGAGCATGTGATGGTATAAAGCCAGTGCCAGATGTGATGAGGGTGGACTGGGGAAAAGAAAAAAAAAAAAAAGCAGGTTGAAAAGACATAACACAAGTCGCAGAAATTTGAGGGGGGAAAAAACTCACAAAACAATTTAGCAGCAGATTGACAGAATCCAAGTTGAGTCTTGGTTCTGGGCATATAGTAACAGGCTTGGGGTTGCAGAAGCTGTGCTGGGGAAAGACCTTAATCAGGAAAGGTTTCTCTGATTCTGAATTAGGACTTGAATTGTAAGCTTCCTTTATACATGGTGAACTTAAAGCCTTGGATTTTATAGTTTAGTTTTTATATGTATGTGTGTGCATGTTTGCATGTGTACATGTGTGTGTGCATGTGTGTCTTAGAAACTTGTGGAGAAGGTGAACTGGAGAAAAACGTTTAATGAGTGGAATTTCCTTTTGGGGTGATGAAAATATTTTGAAACTAGATAGAGGTGATGACATCGTGAATACACTAGATGCCACTGTATTGTTCACTTTAGAATAGTTAACTTTATGCTATATCACTTTCATCTTGATTAAAAATTTTGTGGGCTGGGTGCGGTGGCGCACGCCTGTAATCCCAGCACTTTGGGAGGCTGAGACAGGAGGATCGCGAGTTCAAAGCCAGCCTCAGCAATGGCGAGGCACTTAGCAACTCAGTGAGACCCTGTCTCTAAATAAAATACAAAAAAGGGCTGGGGATGTGGCCCAGTGGTCGAGTGCCCCTGAGTTCAATCCCCGGTACCACCAAAAAAAAAAAAAAAAAAATTTTGTGGAGCCCAGACACTGTGGTACATGCCTGTAGTCCCAACTACCTGGGAGGCTAAGGCAGTAAGTAGGAAGGTAAATTCGAGGGCAGCTCAGGCAATTTAGTGAAATCTTGTATTAAAATTAAAAATTTGTGGAATTTAAAAAAACATTTTAAAAAGAGTAATTTTATTATAGCCACAAATATATACACACATTTATATACATATATATATAGCCACACACAAACATATATGACCATATGAAGGAGCCTATAATCAAGGAGATAGCTAAAGATTGCGGTTAGCTGAGAGCCATAAAAGATGTTCTAGTTTCCACCTGATATTAATACATTATTCAAAGAATCTTTGTATGCCCGTGAACACTGCGTGACGCACCTGTAAGCTTGAGCTGTAAGCACGTGTCCTTGTTAAAGCTATATGTATATAACTGGGTGAGGTTCGTTAGTGTATGTGGGGAAGAAGGTGGTGGTTGGAGTTAGAGCATTTGGAGTGATTGCTGGAGCCGGAGAGAGAAGAAGAATAAAAGACCTTTTTTCATTTTCATCCTGCCTCCGAATTTTCCTGTGGCGTTCGCTGCTCCAAGCGACTTCTGCTTCAGGCAGCGACAGGTGGTGGCCTGTACGGGGAATTCGGCGGCAAGGTAAGAAAAAAGAAAATTTAAAAAGATGGGAGCAAATATAACAAAAAGTCGGTTTATAAAAGCCATGAATGAAATTTTTGATATTGAGAACTCAGATAGTGAGAAAAGTGAACAAGAAAGCATATCCTCTGATTCAGTTGAGACCAGCAAGGAGAGTAGGAATGTAAATTCAAAAGTAAGATCTGCAAAAGCCATCAGAAGCTTAATAAAATTAGCTGAGGAGTATGTACTCTCCTTAGAAACTGAAACTCAGGATACTAGTGAAAGTAATAATAGTAACAAGGAGCCAAACCATGAAAGTACGGTCTCCTCTACTGAGCCGGTTAGGAATTATGAAGCTAGTAGTGAAGAGGAATCAAAAAGCGATTCGGAGAGCACAGTCTCCAATAAAAAGAACAAAAAGTAATTAAAAAAGAAAAAAGACCGTCAAATAGAGGAACCACTAGTGCCCTCTGCTCCTTCATGGATAGAATCCCTAACAGAAACAATAAAGAGTATTGATCAGAGTGTACGTGCCCTTGAACTAGAAATTGGCGGCCTTTCTGAGCGCTTATATGCTCTCGAACAACATAGACCGCAGGAGCACCTAGAACTGCCAGTATTTCAAAATGAACAGGGACAAAGGTATCACGAGTCCCTAGACTTTAAAACAATAAAGAATTTTAAAGAGGCGGTAATGACTTATGGGCCTCAAGCTCCATTCACATTAAGTATGATAGAGTCACTTAACACCCTAATCTTAGCCCCCTCAGATTGGAAAAGTCTATGCAGAGCAGTACTAAGTGGGGGACAATACCTAATCTGGAAAACTCAATTCCAGGAACTTTGTTCAGAAATAGCAAAGAGAAATGCTGCAGCAGGTTTCCCTCAACGCAATATAGATATGCTCACAGGGGAGGGTCAGTTCGCTGAACTACAAAATCAGCTACAATACGATCCCGGTGTGTATGCCCAGATACACACTGCAGCTGTGAAAGCCTGGAAGACAATATCAGGCACAGGGAATCTGCAAGGCAGCCTATCAAAAGTTATACAAGGGCCTAACGAACCTTACGCTGATTTTGTAGATAAACTCTTAAAAACAACATCTAGAGTTTTTGGCGAAGTCGAGCAAGCTATGCCTCTAGTTATCCAATTAGCATACGAGAACGCTAATAAATATTGCCAGGATGCAATAAGGCCGTGGAGAAGTAAAAAAGACTTATCAATTTATATCAGACTGTGCAAAGACATTAACGAGGCTGTTATCACAGGCAACGTAATTGCTGCAGTGATGAAAAATTCCTCCCCTCAAAATTCCCAAAGGATTCAACCTAGAACAGGATATTCCAGACAAAATTATTCTAATCAACCAAGATATGCTAAGCAATATCCCCCAAGGGTAATAAAATCAAATTCATACCATGCTCCAGGCCGATGCCCCAGGTGCAAAAAGGGTATACATTGGGCCAATCAATGCCATTCTAGATATGATATATATGGAAATGATTTATCAAGGATTTCAAAAAACGGGGCACGGGGCCCAATGCCCCGGGGACCACAAATGTACGAGGCACTAGAGGAGGAAGGCCCTCAGATTCAAATGATTCCTCGTCACAGTCCCTCCTACCCAATAACTCCCTTATCAGAGGGACAAGAGGAAGTGCAGGATTAGATCTCTGTTCTACTGCCTGGATGGTCCTGACACCTGAAATGGGGGTTCAGCTGATTCCTACGGGAATCAGGGGACCTCTCCCTTCAGGAACTGTGGGACTAATCCTTGGGCGTAGTTCCAAAAGTTTATTAGGCTTTAATGTTACACCAGGGGTTATTGATTCAGATTATAATGGAGAGATTAAAATAATGCTAAGTACACACAGGGGCATCATCTCCGTAAATCAAGGAGACAGAATCGCACAGCTGCTCCTCATTCCCAGTCTCCATAATTCTTTTAAAAGCATGCCACAAAATAGAAATAGCAGAGCATTCGGTTCCACTGGTTCAGGACCTATGGCTTTCTGGGTCCAGGGACTGTTCACGGAGGCCTATGTGCAAATTAAAAATTCAAGGTATAGAGATGGAGGGGCTGATTGATACAGGAGCTGACTCTTCCATCATAAATCTACAACAATGGCCTAAGCACTGGCCTCTACAGAAAGCCTCAACCAGTTTAAGAGGCTTGGGATACAGTAATACCCCAGCTCAAAGTGCTGTAATCTTAAATTGGCAAGACAATGAAGGCCATACAGGAACATTCAAACCCTATGTTTTAAACAGCTTGCCAGTTACCCTATGGGGAAGAGATATCTTACATCAAATGGGGCTACACCTAGCGACCAAGCCTGCAGGTGTTAAGAATAAAAATCCTAGTCATAATAAAAAAGGCAAAGGACATTTTTTCTAGGGGCCACTGAGAAAACAATTTTAAAAATACCATGGCTCTCTAATAAGCCAGTTTGGGTCCCTCAGTGGCCCCTATCCAAAGAAAAATTGCAAGCGGCCCATCAATTAGTTAAAGAACAATTAGAAGCAGGACACATAGAGCCTTCCACCTCTCCCTGGAATTCTCCCATATTTGTAATTAAGAAAAAATCAGGAAAATGGAGACTATTACAAGACCTAAGACAAATTAACAAAACAATGCAAATTATGGGCCCTACTCAACCTGGACTTCCTAATCCTGTAGCTATTCCAAAAAACTATTACCTTATAACCCTTGATATAAAGGACTGTTTCTTTTCCATTCCCCTACATCCTCTGGATGCCCCCAGGTTTGCTTTTTCAATTCCTTCTATTAATAATAATGGCCCTGATAAAAGATATCAATGGAAAGTATTGCCGCAGGGAATGGCAAATAGCCCTACACTGTGCCAACTATATGTGGACAGAGCTATACAGCCCATTAAAAACAAATATCAAGACCTCATGTGTCTACACTACATGGACGATGTTTTATTAGCTCACCCTAATCAACAAATCTTATTTAATATATTTAGTGAAATAACAAAAAATCTAAAAAAATATGGATTATATATAGCAGAAGAAAAAGTTCAAAGCAGATCACCTATACTATATTTAGGCTTTAAAATCATGGATACTTTTGTTAAACCCCCCAAAATTCTAATAAGTAAAGAACATTTGACCACCCTCAATGATTTCCAAAAATTACTGGGTGACATTAGTTGGCTTCGCCCTACACTAAGCCTCACTACTGGACAATTAAAACCCTTATTTGACATCCTTCGTGGGAACCCTGACCCATCCTCACCTCGAACATTAACTCCTGAGGCCAGGAGAGCTCTAAAATTAGTAGAACAGGCCATTGAAAGATCCCATTGTGATAGATTTGATTTTGCACAACCACTAATATTGATTATTATTCCTTCACAATATACTCCAACAGGAGTATTTTGGCAACAGGGATCTATATTATGGATACATTTGCCTGTCTCTCCTAAAAGTACAATTGAGTCTTATACCTCCATGGTGGCTAAACTTATTCTTCAAGGACTTAAAACCTCTACTAAAATATTTGGAATTCATCCCGCTACTATTATTACTCCTTATTCATCGTCACAGGTTGAATATTTGTGCTTCAATGATAATGATTGGGCTATAGCTAGATGCTCTACTTCTGCAAATTTTGACAATCATATTCCTAAATCTCCTATACTGTCCTTTTGTATCAATCATCCTATCATATTCCCACAGGTAATAAAAAATCAACCCATTCCTAAAGCATTTAATGTATTTACAGATGGATCCTCTAACGGTACTGCTGCAGTAGTCACTCAAAATGAAAAAATGATTCATATCACTAATCAAAAATCAGCTCAATTAGTGGAACTCGAAGCTATAATAATAGCTCTGGAAAATTTTAAAGAACAGCCTATGAATATTTTTTCAGACAGCCATTATATTGTACATGCTGTCCCAAAATTGGAGCTAGCAGGTCCAATAGCACCACATACTCCAGCTTTTAAATTGTTTTCTCAAATCCAAAATCTCCTATGGCAACGAAAAGAACCTTTATTTATAGGTCACATAAGAGCTCACACTAATCTGCCTGGTCCTCTCCATGAAGGTAATCAAAAAGCTGACGCCCTCACTAAAACAATATTTATATTTACTACAGTACAACAAGCTACTTTATTTCATTCCCAGTTCCACGTTAACAGCACTACCTTAAGACAAAAATTTTAAATCACAAAAGAACAAGCTCGTAGAATTGTAAAAGAATGTCCATCTTGTGTAACACTTTTGCCCAATCCACATTATGGGGTTAACCCACGAGGTTTGATGCCCAATCATTTGTGGCAGATGGATGTCACACATGAGCCAAGTTTTGGAAAATTACGATTTATTCATGTCACCATAGATACATGCTCAGGCATGATTTTTGCTTCTTTACATTCCGGAGAAAAAGTTAAAGATACTATATCTCATTGTCTGCAAGCTTTTGCTGCATTGGGCATCCCCAAAATGCTTAAAACAGATAATGGCCCTGCATATACATCCACATCCTTCAAACAATTTTGTACAAAGTTCAATATTATCCACAAAACAGGTATCACTTATAATCCTCAGGGACAAGGAATAATTGAAAGAGCAAATCGGACACTTAAAAATATGTTACTAAAGCAAAAAGATGGAAACTGGAAAAATCCTAAGGACAGATTGGCAGTTGCCCTGTTTACCCTAAATTTCTTAACTTTAGATTCTAATGGACATTCGGCTGGAGATAGACACTGGAACCCACACCAACAACATAAACCTTTGGTTTACTGGAAGGATGTTCTCTCAGGTACATGGAAGGGTCCAGACCCAGTATTAATTTGGGGGAGAGGATCTGTTTGTGTTTTTCCAAAGCACGAATCCTCTCCAATATGGATACCATCTAGATTGATAAAGCAGGTACAAAGTCAAAAGGATCAAGACGAAGTTATTGAGGAGTCTAGATTGAATAAACAAGTACAAAATCAAGAGGACCAAAATGAAGGTATGGAGTGATTCCCTTAAGAGTCCTCCATTAAATTTACAACTTAAATTTCATCTTCCCGGCCGGGACAAGAAGATCTCTCTTCAGTGTATACACAATTGTATTTTTTTTCTTTTATATATGTCTTTATGTCTGTGCATTTGTCTAAATTTCATGTTAATGTGATGTCACAAATATATGTTTATATGTGCGTCTGTCTAGTGTGATGTCACAAATAATTAAGCGCTTAAAAAAAATAGGTAGATATAGATCCAAATAACGTTAATTCATTTAAGCTTAGAATATTCTAATAAGATAATCAATAGATAGATAGATAGATAAATAGATATTCATATAAGTTCAGAATATTTTAATTAGATAATCAATTATAATGATAATCAATTTTGATTTATAGTTGTCTCCGGGACTTCTCTTCAGCTGTGAATATGTTTAATGTTGTATAACCTGATATTTTGGTGTTTCGACAGAGGATCGTTTATTTGTTATTAACTTCATTTGTTTAATAGCTGATTAATTTGAATTATTTCAACAGGTATAGGATTGCTGTGTATATAGAGACTCGAGGATTCCAGCTAACAAATTATTTTTCCAAAGTGCCTTTAGCTTTTCTTTATCTTTAATGCAGTAAACACCCTCAGTTTCTCTTTGATTATTTCTGAATGTGATATTTTGCCAGCTTATGTTTGTGGGAGCTTAAGCAGCAATGTGTGTGAGCAGAGATCAACTTTTATTTTCTACTCTAATAATTCTTTTTTTAGTTTGACAGCTCACCTTTTGATCTCAGTGCGGGAATAGCACTGCCTTTCCCTTAATAATGGATGCTTGAGTTTTTAGGTAGCGGGCCCTGAAGATTTGCCGGTAGAAATGTCTAGACATAAAAAAGACGGCTGCTGCTACAACTGCAGGGACCGCGGTCGCTGCAAGCATCCCTGCTGCTCAAGCATCAAACAACCTAACCAGCAGTGTGGCCTCTGCTCTGCATGCATGGGGCCTCCTGAATCTATGTGTTATAACTTATGGACATTTTGATTTTCCATTATTTTGGGACATTACGGGACAATGCCTTGCGGGTATTTGTCTAAGAGAACTCAGTGCGTTACTTGATGAAACTAAGGGCAGCTGATTCGCTTAAAGAACTTGATACGATATGGAAACTTGGCTCGTCAGCAGTAGGCTTACCGCCTTAAAGCCGCAGCATCTCCTAAAAATTGGACGGCTGTTAGTCAACACACAGTCGATCCTGAAGGGCTCTATTGGATGGCTGGTTAGCCTATGACGGGTAAGATCCCCAGAAGGGGACAACCTAAGACACGGCACAGTCGCACGGGACAGTCTAATGTGGCCGGCATGTCAACCTAAGCCAGGAGTCAGGACAGCCTAGACTCCCATGACGGGTAAGAATGTCGGTTGCACATGGACGTCCTAGAACATCCCCTCTTTTAAAACTAAAAGGGGGAAATGAAGGAGCCTATAATCAAGGAGATAGCTAAAGATTGCGGTTAGCTGAGAGCCATAAAAGATGTTCTAGTTTCCACCTGATATTAATACATTATTCAAAGAATCTTTGTATGCCCGTGAACACTGCGTGATGCACCTGTAAGCTTGAGCTGTAAGCACGTGTCCTTGTTAAAGCTATATGTATATAACTGGGTGAGGTTCGTTAGTGTGTGTGGGGAAGAAGAAGGGTGGTGGTTGGAGTTAGAGCATTTGGAGTGATTGCTGGAGCCGGTGAGAGGGGAATTCGGCGGCAAGGTAAGAAAAAAGAATAAAAGACCTTTTTTGAATGAAATTTTTGATATTGAGAACTCATTTTCATCCTGCCTCCGAATTTTCCTGTGGCGTTCGCTGCTCCAAGCGACTCAGGAGCACCTAGAACTGCCAGTATTTCAAAATGAACAGGGACAAAGGTATCACGAGTCCCTAGACTTTAAAACAATAAAGAATTTTAAAGAGGCGGTAATGACTTATGGGCCTCAAGCTCCATTCACATTAAGTATGATAGAGTCACTTAACACCCTAATCTTAGCCCCCTCAGATTGGAAAAGTCTATGCAGAGCAGTACTAAGTGGGGGACAATACCTAATCTGGAAAACTCAATTCCAGGAACTTTGTTCAGAAATAGCAAAGAGAAATGCTGCAGCAGGTTTCCCTCAACGCAATATAGATATGCTCACAGGGGAGGGTCAGTTCGCTGAACTACAAAATCAGCTACAATACGATCCCGGTGTGTATGCCCAGATACACACTGCAGCTGTGAAAGCCTGGAAGACAATATCAGGCACAGGGAATCTGCAAGGCAGCCTATCAAAAGTTATACAAGGGCCTAACGAACCTTACGCTGATTTTGTAGATAAACTCTTAAAAACAACATCTAGAGTTTTTGGCGAAGTCGAGCAAGCTATGCCTCTAGTTATCCAATTAGCATACGAGAACGCTAATAAATATTGCCAGGATGCAATAAGGCCGTGGAGAAGTAAAAAAGACTTATCAATTTATATCAGACTGTGCAAAGACATTAACGAGGCTGTTATCACAGGCAACGTAATTGCTGCAGTGATGAAAAATTCCTCCCCTCAAAATTCCCAAAGGATTCAACCTAGAACAGGATATTCCAGACAAAATTATTCTAATCAACCAAGATATGCTAAGCAATATCCCCCAAGGGTAATAAAATCAAATTCATACCGTGCTCCAGGCCGATGCCCCAGGTGCAAAAAGGGTATACATTGGGCCAATCAATGCCATTCTAGATATGATATATATGGAAATGATTTATCAAGGATTTCAAAAAACGGGGCACGGGGCCCAATGCCCCGGGGACCACAAATGTACGAGGCACTAGAGGAGGAAGGCCCTCAGATTCAAATGATTCCTCGTCACAGTCCCTCCTACCCATTAACTCCCTTATCAGAGGGACAAGAGGAAGTGCAGGATTAGATCTCTGTTCTACTGCCTGGATGGTCCTGACACCTGAAATGGGGGTTCAGCTGATTCCTACGGGAATCAGGGGACCTCTCCCTTCAGGAACTGTGGGACTAATCCTTGGGCGTAGTTCCAAAAGTTTATTAGGCTTTAATGTTACACCAGGGGTTATTGATTCAGATTATAATGGAGAGATTAAAATAATGCTAAGTACACACAGGGGCATCATCTCCGTAAATCAAGGAGACAGAATCGCACAGCTGCTCCTCATTCCCAGTCTCCATAATTCTTTTAAAAGCATGCCACAAAATAGAAATAGCAGAGCATTCGGTTCCACTGGTTCAGGACCTATGGCTTTCTGGGTCCAGGACTGTTCACGGAGGCCTATGTGCAAATTAAAAATTCAAGGTATAGAGATGGAGGGGCTGATTGATACAGGAGCTGACTCTTCCATCATAAATCTACAACAATGGCCTAAGCACTGGCCTCTACAGAAAGCCTCAACCAGTTTAAGAGGCTTGGGATACAGTAATACCCCAGCTCAAAGTGCTGTAATCTTAAATTGGCAAGACAATGAAGGCCATACAGGAACATTCAAACCCTATGTTTTAAACAGCTTGCCAGTTACCCTATGGGGAAGAGATATCTTACATCAAATGGGGCTACACCTAGCGACCAAGCCTGCAGGTGTTAAGAATAAAAATCCTAGTCATAATAAAAAAGGCAAAGGACATTTTTTCTAGGGGCCACTGAGAAAACAATTTTAAAAATACCATGGCTCTCTAATAAGCCAGTTTGGGTCCCTCAGTGGCCCCTATCCAAAGAAAAATTGCAAGCGGCCCATCAATTAGTTAAAGAACAATTAGAAGCAGGACACATAGAGCCTTCCACCTCTCCCTGGAATTCTCCCATATTTGTAATTAAGAAAAAATCAGGAAAATGGAGACTATTACAAGACCTAAGACAAATTAACAAAACAATGCAAATTATGGGCCCTACTCAACCTGGACTTCCTAATCCTGTAGCTATTCCAAAAAACTATTACCTTATAACCCTTGATATAAAGGACTGTTTCTTTTCCATTCCCCTACATCCTCTGGATGCCCCAGGTTTGCTTTTTCAATTCCTTCTATTAATAATAATGGCCCTGATAAAAGATATCAATGGAAAGTATTGCCGCAGGGAATGGCAAATAGCCCTACACTGTGCCAACTATATGTGGACAGAGCTATACAGCCCATTAAAAACAAATATCAAGACCTCATGTGTCTACACTACATGGACGATGTTTTATTAGCTCACCCTAATCAACAAATCTTATTTAATATATTTAGTGAAATAACAAAAAATCTAAAAAAATATGGATTATATATAGCAGAAGAAAAAGTTCAAAGCAGATCACCTATACTATATTTAGGCTTTAAAATCATGGATACTTTTGTTAAACCCCCCAAAATTCTAATAAGTAAAGAACATTTGACCACCCTCAATGATTTCCAAAAATTACTGGGTGACATTAGTTGGCTTCGCCCTACACTAAGCCTCACTACTGGACAATTAAAACCCTTATTTGACATCCTTCGTGGGAACCCTGACCCATCCTCACCTCGAACATTAACTCCTGAGGCCAGGAGAGCTCTAAAATTAGTAGAACAGGCCATTGAAAGATCCCATTGTGATAGATTTGATTTTGCACAACCACTAATATTGATTATTATTCCTTCACAATATACTCCAACAGGAGTATTTTGGCAACAGGGATCTATATTATGGATACATTTGCCTGTCTCTCCTAAAAGTACAATTGAGTCTTATACCTCCATGGTGGCTAAACTTATTCTTCAAGGACTTAAAACCTCTACTAAAATATTTGGAATTCATCCCGCTACTATTATTACTCCTTATTCATCGTCACAGGTTGAATATTTGTGCTTCAATGATAATGATTGGGCTATAGCTAGATGCTCTACTTCTGCAAATTTTGACAATCATATTCCTAAATCTCCTATACTGTCCTTTTGTATCAATCATCCTATCATATTCCCACAGGTAATAAAAAATCAACCCATTCCTAAAGCATTTAATGTATTTACAGATGGATCCTCTAACGGTACTGCTGCAGTAGTCACTCAAAATGAAAAAATGATTCATATCACTAATCAAAAATCAGCTCAATTAGTGGAACTCGAAGCTATAATAATAGCTCTGGAAAATTTTAAAGAACAGCCTATGAATATTTTTTCAGACAGCCATTATATTGTACATGCTGTCCCAAAATTGGAGCTAGCAGGTCCAATAGCACCACATACTCCAGCTTTTAAATTGTTTTCTCAAATCCAAAATCTCCTATGGCAACGAAAAGAACCTTTATTTATAGGTCACATAAGAGCTCACACTAATCTGCCTGGTCCTCTCCATGAAGGTAATCAAAAAGCTGACGCCCTCACTAAAACAATATTTATATTTACTACAGTACAACAAGCTACTTTATTTCATTCCCAGTTCCACGTTAACAGCACTACCTTAAGACAAAAATTTTAAATCACAAAAGAACAAGCTCGTAGAATTGTAAAAGAATGTCCATCTTGTGTAACACTTTTGCCCAATCCACATTATGGGGTTAACCCACGAGGTTTGATGCCCAATCATTTGTGGCAGATGGATGTCACACATGAGCCAAGTTTTGGAAAATTACGATTTATTCATGTCACCATAGATACATGCTCAGGCATGATTTTTGCTTCTTTACATTCCGGAGAAAAAGTTAAAGATACTATATCTCATTGTCTGCAAGCTTTTGCTGCATTGGGCATCCCCAAAATGCTTAAAACAGATAATGGCCCTGCATATACATCCACATCCTTCAAACAATTTTGTACAAAGTTCAATATTATCCACAAAACAGGTATCACTTATAATCCTCAGGGACAAGGAATAATTGAAAGAGCAAATCGGACACTTAAAAATATGTTACTAAAGCAAAAAGATGGAAACTGGAAAAATCCTAAGGACAGATTGGCAGTTGCCCTGTTTACCCTAAATTTCTTAACTTTAGATTCTAATGGACATTCGGCTGGAGATAGACACTGGAACCCACACCAACAACATAAACCTTTGGTTTACTGGAAGGATGTTCTCTCAGGTACATGGAAGGGTCCAGACCCAGTATTAATTTGGGGGAGAGGATCTGTTTGTGTTTTTCCAAAGCACGAATCCTCTCCAATATGGATACCATCTAGATTGATAAAGCAGGTACAAAGTCAAAAGGATCAAGACGAAGTTATTGAGGAGTCTAGATTGAATAAACAAGTACAAAAAATCAAGAGGACCAAAATGAAGGTATGGAGTGATTCCCTTAAGAGTCCTCCATTAAATTTACAACTTAAATTTCATCTTCCCGGCCGGGACAAGAAGATCTCTCTTCAGTGTATACACAATTGTATTTTTTTTTTTCTTTTATATATGTCTTTATGTCTGTGCATTTGTCTAAATTTCATGTTAATGTGATGTCACAAATATATGTTTATATGTGCGTCTGTCTAGTGTGACGTCACAAATAATTAAGCGCTTAAAAAAATAGGTAGATATAGATCCAAATAACGTTAATTCATTTAAGCTTAGAATATTCTAATAAGATAATCAATAGATAGATAGATAGATAAATAGATATTCATATAAGTTCAGAATATTTTAATTAGATAATCAATTATAATGATAATCAATTTTGATTTATAGTTGTCTCCGGGACTTCTCTTCAGCTGTGAATATGTTTAATGTTGTATAACCTGATATTTTGGTGTTTCGACAGAGGATCGTTTATTTGTTATTAACTTCATTTGTTTAATAGCTGATTAATTTGAATTATTTCAACAGGTATAGGATTGCTGTGTATATAGAGACTCGAGGATTCCAGCTAACAAATTATTTTTCCAAAGTGCCTTTAGCTTTTCTTTATCTTTAATGCAGTAAACACCCTCAGTTTCTCTTTGATTATTTCTGAATGTGATATTTTGCCAGCTTATGTTTGTGGGAGCTTAAGCAGCAATGTGTGTGAGCAGAGATCAACTTTTATTTTCTACTCTAATAATTCTTTTTTTAGTTTGACAGCTCACCTTTTGATCTCAGTGCGGGAATAGCACTGCCTTTCCCTTAATAATGGATGCTTGAGTTTTTAGGTAGCGGGCCCTGAAGATTTGCCGGTAGAAATGTCTAGACATAAAAAAGACGGCTGCTGCTACAACTGCAGGGACCGCGGTCGCTGCAAGCATCCCTGCTGCTCAAGCATCAAACAACCTAACCAGCAGTGTGGCCTCTGCTCTGCATGCATGGGGCCTCCTGAATCTATGTGTTATAACTTATGGACATTTTGATTTTCCATTATTTTGGGACATTACGGGACAATGCCTTGCGGGTATTTGTCTAAGAGAACTCAGTGCGTTACTTGATGAAACTAAGGGCAGCTGATTCGCTTAAAGAACTTGATACGATATGGAAACTTGGCTCGTCAGCAGTAGGCTTACCGCCTTAAAGCCGCAGCATCTCCTAAAAATTGGACGGCTGTTAGTCAACACACAGTCGATCCTGAAGGGCTCTATTGGATGGCTGGTTAGCCTATGACGGGTAAGATCCCCAGAAGGGGACAACCTAAGACACGGCACAGTCGCACGGGACAGTCTAATGTGGCCGGCATGTCAACCTAAGCCAGGAGTCAGGACAGCCTAGACTCCCATGACGGGTAAGAATGTCGGTTGCACATGGACGTCCTAGAACATCCCCTCTTTTAAAACTAAAAGGGGAAATGAAGGAGCCTATAATCAAGGAGATAGCTAAAGATTGCGGTTAGCTGAGAGCCATAAAAGATGTTCTAGTTTCCACCTGATATTAATACATTATTCAAAGAATCTTTGTATGCCCGTGAACACTGCGTGATGCACCTGTAAGCTTGAGCTGTAAGCACGAGTCCTTGTTAAAGCTATATGTATATAACTGGGTGAGGTTCGTTAGTGTGTGTGGGGAAGAAGAAGGTGGTGGTTGGAGTTAGAGCATTTGGAGTGATTGCTGGAGCCGGAGAGAAAGAAGAATAAAAGACCTTTTTTCATTTTCATCCTGCCTCCGAATTTTCCTGTGGCGTTCGCTGCTCCAAGCGACTTCCGCTTCAGGCAGCGACAACCATATATATATATCCTTCTGTGTGTGTGTGCGCGCGCACTTGCACATTTTTTGGTTCTGGGAATTGAACCCAGAGGCGCTTTACCATTCAGCTACATACCTAGCACTTTTTTTTTTTTAATAATTTTTAATGTGTACAACTCATAGTGCATAAATTTAGCATCTTTTTACATACAACTGTTTGTATACAAAGTATATTCGTACAATTCAGATCTTCAATCATGCATTTAGGAAAATGAAATCCGTCTCATTCAACCACCTTTTCTTTTTTTTTTTTCCTTTTCTCCCCCTCCCTCCCCCCTTGCTCCCCCCCTTACCCTTCCTTCCCTTTGACCATTCTAGTGTTCCTCTAGTCCTCCTATGTACCCGCCCCCATCCAACAATACTATGAACTAGCCTCCTTATATCAGAGAAAACATTTGCATACCTAGCACTTTTTATTTTTCTTTTGAGACAGGGTCTCACTAAATTCTTGAACTTGTGATCCTCTTGCTTGAGCCTCCTGAGGCACTAGGATTACAGGCATATACCACCACACCCAGCTAATATTTTTAATCTTTAGAAAGTAACAAAATAAGCTATTGGCATAGAAATAGACAATAAACCAAGGACCAGAATGAAGTAGAGTCAAGTATTTATGAAAATTTAATATATACTATATAAGACAGTAAAAATTAGGGAGGTAAAGATGGTTTGTTTAATAAATGCTGTTAGAACAACCAGGTAACTATTTGAGGAGAAAAAGTGAGGCTCATATCTCACTGTTTATGTCAAAATGAATTCCAGATGGATTAGATAATTAAATGTAGAAGGAATAGAACCACAGAGTTCTAGAAGGAAGTATGGCAGCACTTTGTAAATCTTGGGGTGATGAGGGATTTTTTAAATAAGTTTGACATGAAGTCCTGGAGTCAAAAAAAGAATATATTGATAGATTTGACAAAACACAGACAAAAATAACTTCTGTACATTCTAAATGGTAAAAATTATTATAAAACAAGGTTGAAAGACAAATGACAAATTAGGAAAATATTTTCAGGCTTTTTGACAGATAACTAATTTCTCAAATACAAAAGAATTTTTATAAATTAATAAGAAAACCCCATTCACCTCTATTGAAAATAAACAGAAGAATGGATAATTTATAAGAGAACTCTGGTTAATAGACATATGAAAATGTGTTTATATTCATTAGTAATCAAAGAAATACAAATAAAACCAGCAATGAAATTGTATTTAGCACTTACCAAATTGATAAGGAAAACTTTGATGCCCAGACAGTGGATCCTCTCTGCACTTCTGCTGAAGTTATAAAAGTGTGTGACTTTCCAATTTTGTCTCATGTACCAACTTTTTTAAGGAGTTTACCCTTTGACCCAAAAATTCACTATTACAACTTTATCATTAAAAATTAATTAAGCCGGGCGCGGTGGCGCACGCCTGTAATCCTAGCACTTTGGGAGGCTGAGGCAGGAGGATCGCAAGTTCAAAGCCAGTCTCAGCAATGGCGAGGCACTTAGCAACTCAGTGAAACCCTGTCTCTAAATAAAATTACAAAAAAGGGCTGGGGATGTGGCCCAGTGGTCGAGTGCCCCTGAGTTCAATCCCCGGTACCTCAAAAAAAAAAAAAAAAAAATTAATTAAGGGCTGGGATTGTGGCTCAGCGGTAGAGCGCTCGCCTAGCACGTGCGCGGCCCGGGTTCGATTCTCAGCACCACATAAAAGTAAACACATTGTGTACAACTAAATCAAATAAATAAATATTTTAAAAAAGAGAAAAAAAAAATTAAGAAGCCGGGTGCGGTGGCACATGCCTGTAATCCCAGCACTTGGGAGGCTGAGGCAGGAGGATGGCGAGTTCAAAGCCAGCCTCAGCAATGGCGAGGCACTTAGCAACTCAGTGAGACCCTGTCTCTAATAAAATACAAAAAAGGTCTGGGGATGTGGCCTAGTGGTTGAGTGCCCCTGAGTTCAATCCCCAGTACCAAAAAAAAAAAGAAAAAATTTAATTAAGGCAGATGGGCTGGGGTTGTGGCTCAGCGGTAGAGCGCTCGCCTAGCATGTGTGCAACCTGGGTTCGATCCTCAGCACCACATAAAAATAAAAAGGCATTGTGTGCAACTAAAACAAGTAAATAAATATTAAAATTAAAAAAATTAATTAAGGCAGAACCGGGCACAGTGGCACACGCCTGTAATCCCAGAACTTGGGAGGCTGAGGCAGGAAGATTGAGAGTTCAAAGCCAGCCTCAGCAATGGCAAGGCACTTAGCAACTCAGTGAGACTCTGTCTTTAAATAAAATACAAAACACAAAATAGGGCTGGGGATATGACCCAGTAGTTGAGTGCCCCTGAGTTCAATCTCTGGTACCAAAAAAAAAAAAAAAAAATTAATTAAGGCAGAGGCTGGAGTTGTGGCTCAGTGGTACAGCACTTGCCTAGCACGTGTGAGGCCCTGGGTTTGATCCTCAGCACCACATATAAATAAAGAAATAAGATAAAAGATCCATTTACATCTAAAACATATTTTTTAAAAAATTAATAAGGCAAGTAAACAAATCTAGCAGGTGAAAATCAGGGGAAAAAACCCTAAACGTGAAATAGTAGAGGATTGGCCTATATACTGTAATGCTATGTAATCATTACATACACACATATTCATATATTAATAATCCTTGATACCTTGATATATGTACCAGGGTATAGTACTGTTCGAAAAAAATAAGTTTCAGTATCATAGTACACTGTATTCTGACTCTGTTTTTGTAAAATAATAATAATAATAATTCTGAAATTAAAAAAACAACAACAACTGTATAGTGCTTAGTTTTGCTTGTATCAAATTTTAAAAGGCCTGGAAAGATATATATCATATTATCAATAGTGGATATGGAAATGGAAAAGGGGTGGGGAGGAAACTTACATTTTACTTTGTACATGTCTGTAGTCCCTTAAAATGTTTTACAACAAACATATATTATGTTTATAATTAAACAAAACAATTAAACTTGAAGATTAATTATAAATTATGAACTACTCAAATAAGGAAATACTTCAAAGGGATATGAAAGGATGATAAACAGGTATTTGACATACATGTGTATGTATATAATGATTTATAAAGATCTCCATAAAATATTATGTGTTGAAAATAAAGCATATATCACAATTTCTCTCATCTCTTTTATTACATTTTTTCAAAGAAACAATATAATAACCAAAAACCCCAAAGGGCAACATTTCATAATCACCCTAATAGTTATAAAACACACACACATATGTGCACGAATATAATAAAGTGTGAACTCACTTATATAAATTATAATTTCACAACTATAGGATAGAAACTAAAAAATAATAATCTTTGAGCACCATCTCATGGAGATATTGACTACTACCATGTTACATTATGCCCCTGTGTTTCTATTTGTGATATGGGGAGGGAGATTAGTATGGGATGTGCTTTCCATTATGCACCTGTGCACATGTGTGCATGTGTATGTGTACACATATGTATACAAGAGAGAGATGGGAGGCTCTTTTTTGACAACATTGTGCTATTTCTAGGTATTTTTTCTTTAATCCATTGTATATTGCTTGATTTCTCTGCAACAAGCAATTTTATCTTTGTAAACTGAAAAAAATGTATTTGGAAAATAAGTGGAAATAAAGGAAAAAATACACACACACACACACACACACATCTTTTTTTTCTTAAAGTTCAGTCTGTCCGTAACTGCTTCCAGCATGAAAAATGCCTGAAAATGTTTTCTAACAGTACATTGGTCCAAGAATAAATCAAAGTTGGCTAGGCCACAGTGTTGCACATCTGTGATCCAAGCAACTCCAAAGGCTGAGACCGGAGGATCACAGGTTTGAGGCCACCCTTAGCAACTTAGTGAGACTCTATCTCAAAATAAAAAATAAAAAGGGCTGGGGATGTAGCTCAGTGGTAAGTTACCTCTGGGTTCAATCCCCAGTACCAAATCAAACAAACCAACAAACAAAAATCAAAGTCATGATTTTTTTCTTTTTCGGTACCGGGGATTGAACTCAGGGGCACTTGACCACTGGGCCACATCCCCAGCCCTTTTTGGTATTTTATTAGAGACAGGGTCTCACTGAGTTGCTAAGTGCCTCACCATTGCTGAGGCTGGCTTTGAACTTGCCATCCTCCTGCCTCAGCCTCCCAAGTGCTGGGATTACAGGCGTGCGCCACCGCACCTGGCTGTCATGATGTATTCTTGCACCTACCCCACCAACAAATGTTAAATATTTTCCTAAAACCAAAAAGAAAGCTCAAACAAAAATAATAACTTAGACAGCAGGGGGAGTGTAAGCCTGGGAGTACTGGATAAACAAAAAGAGTTGATCTCTACAGACATGGTTTGATCTTAACAGCCAGTGGGGTGACCTGTAAACCACATCAACACAATCTCCTGGACTCCCTTTGGAGATCATTTAGTTGCTCCAACTGGATATAGAATATGGCTTCCCATTAGGGCTAATCAAGTGGAGTCCTTTTTCCTAAATAAAAAAATCAGGTGGGTAGTGCAGTCACTACCCACACCAGACAATATCACACACAGGGACAAGTCCTATTCAGCTACCTGTTTATTTGAGGGTTTTATCTGTATACCAAGCCAGTTCCACAACTGGAGGAACTTGACTGACAAAAATAAGGGTAGTTTGGTGTGTCAATAAAATAAAGACACAACCTATTAAAATTAGAAAAAATTTATACCAGTGTTTTGGCTTATTCTACGTAATACAAATAACATACTTTGATTTTCAGTTCAAGAAATTGTTGTTTTTGCCAGATGCAGTTGCTCACATGGCAATTCTACCAACTCAGGAGGCTGAGACAGGATTGTAAGTTCTAGACCAGCCTCAGGAACTTAGTGAGGCCTTATGCGACTTTTTTTTTTTTGGTACCAGGGATTGTATTCAGGGGCACTCGACCACTGGGACACATCCCTAGCCCTTTTTTGTATTTTTATTAGAGACAGGGTCTCACTGAATTGCTAAGTGCCTTGCCATTGCTGAGGCTGGCTTTGAACTCGCAATCCTCCTGCTTCAGCCTCCCAAGTACTGGGATTACAGGCGTGTGCCATCCCGCCTGGCTGGCCCTATGCAACTTAGTGAGATCCTGTCACAAAATAAAAATTAGAAAAAGCTCAGTAGTTAAGTGCACCTGGGTTCAATTCCTGTTTCATAAAAAACAAAACAAAGGGCTGGGGTTGTGGCTCAGCAGTAGAGCACTGGGTAGAGCACTCGCCTGGCACATGCAAGGCCCAGTTCTATCCTCAGCATTGTATACAACTAAAACAAACAAACAAAAAAAGGCATTGTGTACAACTAAAACAAATAAATATTTAAAAAAGACAAACAAAAAACAATTATAATTATTTATCATTAACTAAGCCCAATGTTATATGTAGTTCCAATGCTATACAATAACTACAGGAATCTGGAATTCTGAGGGCACTGTTAGAGGCTGAATCAAAAGGTTTATATTGTAATTATCATAATTCTTACTATTGTGTATTTTATTCTGTTCTAGTCATTTAAATATTTACCAAAGAATAAGTATTACATAATAACTTCTATTTAACCAACCCATGGAATAAAATGGAAAACTCCATTTTTTGCTCATTCTGAATAAGATGGAGCTCAATTATCCCTTCTAGGAAATTCCATGCACTTTTATTTCTGGCATTTCATTAACATTATTCAATCTTTGAATGTGAGGATAGAGATTATTGTCTCTAGGTATAAATGGGGATGTGGAATCAGAACAATTTAGAATTAGAAGGAACTTTAAACATTGACTAATCAAACCCTTTGTTCTATACACTAGAAGAGTGAGAGCAAGCCAGGAGCTGTGGTGTAAACTTGAAATCCCAGAGGTTCAGGAGGTTGAAACAGGAGGATCAAGAGTTCAAAACCAGCCTCAGCAATTTAGCCAGGCGCTGGGCAACTCAGTGAGACCCTGTCTCTAAATAAAATACAAAATAGAGCTGGGGATGTGGCTCAGTGGTTGAGTGCCCCCGAGTTCAATCCCTGGTACAATAAAAGGAAAGAAAGAAAGAAAGAGAAAAAAAAGAAAAGTGAGAGTAAGAGATGGTATAAGCCCAAAATATGGGGATCATGGGGCCAAGAGTTGGAATAAAATACAAGGCCAGCTAATCTCTCAGCACGCATTCCCTGGCTTATTTTCCAAATAGAAGCCTTCAATAGATTTACCTTTTGATGCCTAATATTTAGGACAAGCTAGATAGGAAAATCAGGTTAATTTACCTATGTAGTAAAATTTAATGACAATGGTCTAAAGGAGAGTTTGTTTTGTTTAGGTGGGGGGGAAGCTGGTACCAGAGATTGAACTCAGGGGCACTCTACCACTGAGCCACATCCCTAGCCCTGTTTTCTATTTTATTAGAGGCAGGGTCTCACTGAGTTGCTTAGCGCCTCGTTAAATTGCTGAGGCTGGCATTGAACTTGCAATCCTCTTGCCTCACTCAGCCTCCTGAGCCACTGTGATTACAGGCATGCACCACTGCCCCCAGCTGGGGAGATTTTTTTTTTTTTTTTTTTTTTTAATGAAGAGAAACCACACCCCATCTTAACTTGGACAATTTTTAATTTTAACTAACAATATTCACATTGTACAATATTCAAAGAGTTTGCTTACAAACTATCTCTTAAGTTAAATGACCTATGACTAATCAGCAAATCAAAGGAAGGGGGGGCGGTGGTGTTAAAGAGACAGAGACAGCCGCCAGGTACAGTGGCACACACCTATAATCCTGGCTACTTGAGAGGCTAAAACAGGAGAAAAACAACGTAGAGGTGAGCCTCAGCAACTTGGCAAGAAGACCCTGTCTCAAGATTAAATAAAAAGGGATGGGGATGTACCTCACTGGTAGAGTGCTCCTGGGATCAATCCCCAGTACTGAGAAAAACAAAAGAAAAGAAAAAGAGACAGAGAGACACACAGAGAGAACTCCAGACTAGTGCCAATCTATAAGAAAATCTATTATTGTGGGTGGAAGGAGCAGGTTAAGAAGGGAAAGTCAGAAGGAGCCCTATTGCCAAGAACTATTATTAATTAACATTCTGGGAACCAGAGCCTTACTTCTCTTCTTTGGGGATCCTATAAATGAGAACATAAAGATTCACTGAGCCAAAAAGGCTTTGGTTGCACACTCGTGTGGTTGGTAGGTAACAAGGATCAAGGGGCTCACAAAGGGATCCAGACATCTGCTTCACTGGAGTGGAAAAAAATTGTCATAGCGATTTCCACAATATATCTGGCAGGACAAGTTGCTGCAGAAGCCAACTAAACTGGCTGAGAATAGGCATAAACAGCATATAGAGAGCAAGAGAGCTTTAATTCAAGAGGTATTGGTGAGCTGTGAAAAGAAATGGACCAGTCCTAAATCAGATTCACCTCTCCATCTGACGTAATGTCCATCCTGGGTTCTCTTGTCTTATGAAAAGGAAATTTGCAGTTTAGGAGAAAGAAGCTATTGAGCAACCCTCTGTTCCCTTTTTCTGGGTCCATTGGATCTTTGTGTAATCTAGGAAACCAAGAACATTTTTTTGCCCACTTCACTGTTTTTGTTTGTTTGGTAGTACTAGATGATAGATGGTCTTGGGCCAATGAGCCTCCCTCCCCCCAACAACCTTGTTTCATTTTCCCTGGGCAGGAGCCAATGGGCTTAAAGGTCACCCTGTTCCCTGGGGCAAAGAGCCAATAGCATTAAAGGTCACTCTGGTACACCCCCCACCAGAAATCCCTACTTAAAGCTCCTACCTGCCCAGAGCTCAGTCTCAACAGCTCCTCCCTGCTGAGAGGAGGCAGCCACTGTGACAGCTCCAGACCCATCACCTCCAGCCTGAGGGCAGCTGCCGGGCCAACAGCTCCATCTTCCAGCCTGATGGCCGCTGCCTTAGCTCCAGAGACCACAGCCAGCATGACCAAGCACCCACTTTCCATTCAGAGCTTGTACACTCCCCTCTCCTTGACTCCTCTCTCGCCCTATTTCTTCTACCTCTACCAGCCATAAAGGCTGGTGAATAAATCTCTTGGCTGCATGGTTGTCTCTGGTGTGGTTGTCTCTGTCTCAAAATGAAAAATAACAAAACCCAGAGATAGAACTCAGTGGCGGAGTGCCCTTCACTAGGGATTGACCCCATGGACATTCTACCACTGAACTACACCCCCAGCTCTTTTCAATTTATCAATGAGATTTGGGCAGTATTAAGTTAGGGAGTGAAGCCTAAAAACTAAGAAAAGGTTGGAAACAAAGAATAGTGGCAAGTTAATAGTAGAGTCCCTCCCAGTAAGCATGTGGAAACCGATGGTCTTAAACAGAAGTTGACAAATATTTTCTGTAAAGGGTCAGATAGTAAATATTTTAGATTTATGGACACAGGATTCCTGTCATAGGTATTCAACTCTGCCACTATAGCACAAACAGAACCAGAGACAACATACTAATAAATGAGTGTGCGCACGCTCCAATAAACTTCATGGACAATGAAACCTGAATTTCATGTAATTTTCACGTGCCAGAGAATTAATTAATTAAATGTTGAGATAGTGTATGTTTCCAGGCTGACCTTGAACTCCTGGGATCAAGCTACCCTTCTACCTTAGCCTTTCAAGTAGCTGGGACAACAAGCACACACACCTGTCTTTTATCATTCTTTCTAAAATTTTATTTGTAACCATTCAAAAATAAGCTAGGCATAGTGGTGTATGCCCATAATCCCATTGACTCAGGAGATTGAGGCAGAAGCATCACAAGTTCAAGGGCAAACTAGGTAATTTAGTGAGACCCTGTCTCAAAATGAAAAATAACAAAACCCAGAGATAGAACTCACTGGCGGAGCGCCCTTGGGTTCAATCCCTAGTACCACATAAACACACACAAAAGGAAAATTGAAACTATTCTTGGTTCATGGACTATATAAAAACAAATAGCTGCCCAGATTTGCCTCACTGGCTATAGTTTGCAGACCTATGATCAAGAACACCACTGTCTCATAGAACCATGAAAACTACATATATAATTTAAAATTTTATAAATCTGAAACTAGTAAAAATTAAAAAGAGGGCTGGGGTTGTGGCTCAGTGGTAGAGCACTCGCCTAGCACGTGCGCGGCCTGGGTTTGATCCTCAGCACCACATAAAAATAAACGCATTGTATACAACTAAGGCAAATAAATAAACATCTTTTTAAAAAAATTAAAAAGAAACAGGTGAAATTAATTTTGGGATGGGTGGTGCCAGGAATGAAACCCAGGGCCTCCCACATGCTAGGCAAGTGCAGTGTTAGACACTGAGCTACATCCCCAACCTCTTCTTAAAATCAATTTTGAGGGGCTGGGGTTGTGGCTCAGCGGCAGAGCGCTCGCCTTGCACGTGCACAGCCTGGGTTCGATCCTCAGCACCACATAAACATAAATACATTGCATTGCGTACAACTAAAGTAAATAAATGAATATTTTTAAAAAATCAATTTTGAAACAGAGTTTTGCTAATTTGCTTAGGGCATCTCTAAATTGCTGAGACTGGTCTTGAACTTGTGATCCTCCTGCCTCAACTTTACCAAGTCACCAGGATTACAGGCATGTGTTACTGTGCTTAAACCCTTGGCCCTTTTTAATTTTTTGTTTTTTGGGACAGTGTCTTGCTAAGTTGCCCAGGCTGGTCTCAACTTTCTCTCTTATCTCAACCTCCTGAGTAGCTGGGATTTCAGGCATGTGCAACCACACCCAGGTAGGTGAAATGAATTTTAACAATTTATTTTATTTAACCTAATATATCAAAAATATTATAATTTCAGTATGTTACCAACATCAAAGTTATTGATGAGGATTTTTTTTTTTGCACACTAATTCTTTGGTACCTGGGGTATATTTCACACTTACAGCAATTCATTCTAGTTATATTTAGGAGCTCAATAGCCATGCATGGCTCGAGGTTATCATGCTAGACACTGCAGGTCTAAGGTCTAGAATAGTGTTTTCAAACTTTAGCACACATCAGAATACCCAGAAAGCTGTTTAAAGTACACATTGCTGAGCTCTATCCTCAGAGTTTCTCATTCACTAGATGTTAGTTGAGAAAAAATCCCTGCAGTTCTAACAAGTTCCCAAGTGCTGCCAGTGCTGTTGATCTAAGCATCAAACTTTGAGAAGCACTTGTGGAGAAATTGGAGCAGTAGGAAAAACTAGAGCACCAATTAAGAGTCAACAGTATGTCAAAGCAAAAGGTAAAAAAAATGAGCACTAAGCAACATGATATGACACATGTAATGGAATAGCTAAAATCCAAAACCCAGACAGTGTCAAATGCTGATGAGGATATAGAACATGAATTTTCATTCATTGCTGGAGAGAATGCAAAATAGTACAGCCACTTTGGAAGACAGTTTGATTATTTCTTACAAAACAAAACATAATTTTCTCATACAATCCATCAGTAGAGCTTCTTGTATTTACCCAAATGATTTGAATACTTAAGTCCATACAAAAACCTGCACACAGATGTTTATAGTAACTTTATTCATAGTTACAAAACTTAGAAGCAATCAACATGTCCTTTAATAGGTGAATTGGTAAATAATAGTGGTACATCTAGACAATGAAATATTATTCAGTGTAACAAAGAAATGAGCTATAAAGTTATGAAAAGACATGAAACAACTTTAAATGCATATTACTTAGGGAAAGAAGTCAGTATAAAAAGGTATATTCCAGTTATATGACATTCTAGAAAAAGCAAAACTATGGATATGGATATAGTGAAAAGATCAGTGATTACCAGGGCTGGGAGAGGAAGGAATGGGTAGGTGGAGCACTTTTAGGGTGGGTTTAACCCTCAGTTTGCTGTCCTACATGTCATTCATTCCTAGAAATGTCCTCATTGGCATATCCAGAAGTCTCTTAATCTTAGGTATCTCTTAATGCTATCAAGTTGACAATTCAGATTAACCATCACAAGAAGGTATATGAGAACTCTCTATTTCCTCTCAGTTTTGTTGTGAACCTAAAAAGGCTCTAAACAAATAAAATCCATTAGCTGGGAGTGATGGCACGTGTTTGTAATCCTAGCTACTTTGGAAGCTGAGTCAAGAGGATCACAAGTTTGTGGGCAGACTGGCAACTTAGCAAGACCATGATGGGGATATAGCTCAATGGTAGAGTATCCCTGGGTTCAAACACCAGTACTGGAAAAAAAAAAAAAAAAAAAAAAAAAAACCCAACATTGAAAAACCAAAGAACTAGGTTATCAAACTAGATAAGCAATATGATTCCAGATCAGAGGTAAAGACTACAACTAGGGGGCTGGGGTTGTACTTCAGTGGTAGAGCGCTTGCCTAGCATGTGTGAGGCCCTGGGTTCAATCCTCAGCACCGCATAAAGATAAATAAATAAAATAAGGGTATTGTGTCCATCTATTCTCTCTCTCTCTCTCTCTCTCTCTCTCTCTCTATATATATATATATATATATATATATATATACTACAACAAGATAAATTTCCCATACTCTGTCCCCTCAAAGCAGAAGTCAATGTAGAAGTTTGGACCTATAAGTATGTCCCATGATAGTATCCTAGAATGCACAAACAGAAAGTGAGATAGAAAAAATAATATAGAAATCTGGGCTGTTTAAAGATTATAGCAGTTATGTGAGATGTATATTTTCAGAAAGATTCTACAAATCCAGATTCTATTTTTTACCTTACAGTTATATAATCATCTAAATTGGAAACCATCTTTGGTGTATGTCCTTGTAATTTTATTACCCTTTGGAAAGAAGCTTGTTAGCAGCAGTATGCCATGACATATGAAGCTTTAATAGACCTTTAAAAATGGGTTTCTTCAGGCTGGGGTTGTGGCTCAGCGGTAGAGTGCTCGCCTAGCACGTGTGCGGCCCAGGTTCGATCCTCAGCACTGTAGGAGCCCTGTTTGGGGAGATGGCTTAAATTTCAGTTGACTACGGGCTTTGAACATGTTTGGGGCGTGTCGGGGTGTAGTTAGAGCCAGAGAGAAAAGTTATCAGAATAAAGGGCTGTTTGTTTCCACTTCGTCTCAAAACTTCTTCCCGCGGCTTCTTTGCTCCAAGCGGCCATCGCTTCAGGCGACTACACAGCACCACATAAACATAAAGGCATTATTGCATTGTGTACAACTAAAACAAATAAATAAATATTTTTAAAAATGGGTTTCTTCATAAATTCTCCAACTTTGTGTGGACAAAGTTAAAGTTCTGGATTTTTTTTTCAGCACTAGGGATTGAATCCAGGGTTGCTTTACCACTGAGCCACCCCCCCCACACCCCCAACCCCCCCTTTTTTTTTTTCCTGAGACAGGATCTTGCTAAATTGCCCAGGCTGGCTTTGAATTTGCAATACTCCTGTTTCATCCTCCTCAGATTGGGATTACCAGCATGTGCCATCATGCCTGGCTAAAATTTTGGATCTTAATGGTTTTTCAAAAGAAGCTGGTTTTGATGGTGCTCTTCTACGAACCTTTTCTAATTTCTGGTTGCAGTCAACACACTGAGAAATAACAACTCAGATTTGGAGGGCAATATTCAAAACTTTTCATTTTGCAATGAAACCCTAGTTAAATGTCTAATTCATCAGTTTAAATACCAACCATACTCCCATTAAAATCTCCTATTAAGAATAAATAACTTGGGGCTGGGGTTGTGGCTCAGCGGTAGAGCGCTCTCCTCGCACGTGCGCAGCCCGATCCTCAGCACCACGTAAACATAAATGCATTGATTGTGTACAACTAAAGCAAATAAATAAAATTTTTTTAAAAAAAGAATAAATAACTTAAATTTAGAACATATCAAAACATAAAAAAGATGAGGAAGGATATCAATGCTAACCCTTGTAGGGATAGGAAAAGAGTTTGCTGAGGAAAAGGCACATAAATGTTATCATTGATAAAGCCAATCACCTTAAGTATCCCCCTCATCCCCTTGCCTCCCCAAGTCAAGCAGACATATTTACACAAGTGAATAGGTGCAGGGGCGCAGGCCTATAATCCCAGTGGCTTGGGAGGCTGAGGCAGGAGGATCACGAGTTCACAGCCAGTCTCAGCAACTGTGAGGCGCTAAACAACTCAGTGAGACCCTGTGTCTAAATAAAGTACAAGCCAGGTGTGGTGGTGCACGCCTGTAATCCCAGCACTTGGGAGGCAGAGGCAGGAGGATCACGAGTTCAAAGCCAGCCTCAGCAATGGTGAGGCACTTAGCAACTCAGTGAGACCCTGTCTCTAATAAAATACAAAAAAGGGCTGGGAATGTGGTCCAGTGGTCGAGTGCCCCTGAGTTCAATCCCCGGTACCAAAAAAAAAAAAAAAGAAAAGAAAAGAAAGAAACAAACAAACAAACAAAATAGGGCTGGGGATGTGGCTAAGTGGTTGAGTGCCCCTGAGTTCAATCCCCTGTAACCCCTCCCCCCGAAAAAAAGTGAATGCATGACTTTTTCAGGGTCTCATCCCGAGCTGAGTTGAAACCTGCAAGTTTCTAAGAACACAAACTAAGAAACAGGGACTAATATTATTCAGCCATAAAGAAGAATAATCTGGGGCTGGGATTGTGCCTCAGCGGTAGAGCGCTCGCCTAGCACGTGCGCGGCCCGGGTTCGATCCTCAGCACCACGGACAAATAAACGCATTGTGTACAACTAAAGCAAATAAATAAATATTAAAAAAAAAAAAAAGAAGAAGAAGAAGAAGAATCTTAAGACATTCACAGTAAATGGATGAATCTGGAGACTATTATGCTAAGTGAAACAAGCCAATCCAAAAAAACCAAAGGTCAAATATTCTGATATGCGAATACCCACAACAAGAGGTGTGTGTGTGGGGGGAAGGGTAGAATAGAAGTTCAGTGAATTAGAGACTGGGGCTGTAGCTCAGTGGTAAAGTGCTTGCCTAGCATGTGTGAGGTGCTAGGTTCAATCCTCAGCACCATGTAAAAATAAATAAAATAAAGTAAAGGTATTGTGTTCATCTACAACTAAAAATATTAACAACAACAACAACAAAAAAAAGAAGTTCAGTGGATTAAACAAAAGGGGAATGAAGGAAAGGAAGCAGGGATAGGAATATGAAAGATAGTGGAATGAACCTAACTTTCCTATGTACATTTATGAATACGTCACAGTGAATCTCAACTGTCAGGAGCCATTCATGGGTTGCATGTGGGTCACCATGAACGGAAGCCTACTGGATAGAGACATTTGGTGTCTGGGAATGACCAGTGGACATTTTCTCTGGTCAATTGCCCAGGGACAATGTGAATCTCTATCCTGCTCTGCCATGGCCCACACAGCACCTGAGATGAGTGTGATCTGCCAAGATGTCAATCAACCTGCTGACTGCAAGATGCGAAGAAGCAAGATTCCACCCTTGAAACCTTATCCCTGCCTTTGACATACCCCCTTAAATAAACCACTGGGAAGCCGGGCGCGGTGGCGCATGCCTGTAATCCCAGCACTTTGGGAGGCTGAGGCAGGAGGATCGCAAGTTCAAAGCCAGCCTCAGCAATGGCGAGGCACTTAGCAACTCAGTGAGACCACTCAGTGAGACCTGTCTCTAAATAAAATACAAAAAAGGGCTGGGGATGTGGCCCAGTGGTCGAGTGCCCCTGAGTTCAATCCCCGGTACCACAAAAAAAAAAAAAAAAAATAAATAAATACAAAAAAAAGAAGTTCAGTGGATTAAACAAAAGGGGAATGAAGGAAAGGAAGCAGGGATAGGAATATGAAAGATAGTGGAATGAACCTAACTTTCCTATGTACATTTATGAATACGTCACAGTGAATCTCAACTGTCAGGAGCCATTCATGGGTTGCATGTGGGTCACCATGAACGGAAGCCTACTGGATAGAGACATTTGGTGTCTGGGAATGACCAGTGGACATTTTCTCTGGTCAATTGCCCAGGGACAATGTGAATCTCTATCCTGCTCTGCCATGGCCCACACAGCACCTGAGATGAGTGTGATCTGCCAAGATGTCAATCAACCTGCTGACTGCAAGATGCGAAGAAGCAAGATTCCACCCTTGAAACCTTATCCCTGCCTTTGACATACCCCTTAAATAAACCACTGGGAAGCCGGGGCGCGGTGGCGCATGCTGTAATCCCAGCACTTTGGGAGGCTGAGGCAGGAGGATCGCAAGTTCAAAGCCAGCCTCAGCAATGGCGAGGCACTTAGCAACTCAGTGAGACCACTCAGTGAGACCCTGTCTCTAAATAAAATACAAAAAAGGGCTGGGGATGTGGCCCAGTGGTCGAGTGCCCCTGAGTTCAATCCCCGGTACCACAAAAAAAA
Source organism: Tamias sibiricus (assembly GCA_025594165.1). Taxonomy (NCBI): domain Eukaryota; kingdom Metazoa; phylum Chordata; class Mammalia; order Rodentia; family Sciuridae; genus Tamias; species Tamias sibiricus. The sequence goes on along the minus strand of CM046660.1, from coordinate 19,864,414 downwards.
AAAAAAAAGTAATAAATAAATAAACCACTGGGGCCATCTTTTATTTGTCTAGTTCCAGACCCCATGTGGACTAAATCTACTAGGGGCTTTGACTATTGTAAATATATTTCTGAGTTATTGCATTTTGTTATTCACTAATTATTTGAGATTTTAAGTTTTAGAGTGGCTCAGATTCCCCTGGGAAAGAAGAACCCCCCAATGAGGTGCGGGCTGTCTACCCTGATACTTAACATTGTATACATCTAGGAGACTGGGACCCTAATTAAAATAAAATATATTCCATTCTTGCATAAATATATCAAAATAGATTCTACTGTCATGTCACCTAGCACATGTATAACTAAAAAGAACAACAACAACAAAAATTAAAAAATGACCTGGAATTCCATCTGGCCAGGAAGGGAAGAGCACAAGCTTCTTACAAAGAAAGAAGCTATAAAAATTATCCTATAGAGGGCTGGGGAGCACTTGCCTTGCACCACTGGGTTCAATCCTCAGCACCACATAAAATAAATAAAGGTATTGTGTTTATTTACAACTAAAAAAAAGTATAAAAAATTATCCTGGGGGGACCATGGGAGGAATGGAGTAACTTTTAGATAGGGAAAAGGGGAGGGAGGGAAAGGGAGAGGGCAAAGGGAAGGAATGATTTGGAATGAGTTAGACATCATTACGCTAAGTACATATATGAAGACACGAATGGTGTGAAAATACTTTGTGTACAATCAGTGACTTGAAAAATTGTGCTCTCTTTATATAATATGAAATTAATTGCATTCTGCCATCATGTATAACAAATTAGAATAAATAAATAATTTAATAAAGAAAAAAATTATCGTATAGAAGGAGGAAAACACTAATTTGGTATCCAAAGGGTAGGAGTAATTTCAGACAACTCTAATAAAGAATCTTCTGTAAGGTTTCCAAAAAGCTATCAGAGGTCAAGAAACCATATCTATAACCCAGTTATTTTCAGAAGGTATAATTAAAGGAATTTAGTCCCTGAAGTGAGAGAAGCCTGAAAAGAATTGCATGGTTTGAATCACACAGCAGGTGTGCAGTCCATTTAAAATTGGACCCACTAGTTCACTGGACAACCAAACCAAACCAAACAAAACAAACAAAAAAGTTTGTTTTTGAGAGCTCATATAACAATCCTGCAATGATTCAATTAGTTTTGTTACTATTAAAACAAGCTGAGGGCTGAGATTGTGGCTCAGCGGTTAGAGCACTCACCTAGCACATGTTGCGGCCCTTGTTCGATCCTCAGCACCATGTACAAATAAACTCATTGTGTACAAACTAAAGCAAATAAATAAATTAAATAAAAAAAAAAAAAAAAAAAAAAAAACCAAGTTGAGCATGGTGGCGCACACCTGTAATCCCAGTGGTGGCTCTGGAGGCTAAGGCAGAAGAATCCAAAGTTCAGCCAGCCTCAGCAACAATGAGGCACTAAGCAACTCAGTGAGATCCTATCTTTATATAAAATACAACAACAATAACAATACCTTTTTTGAGGTATCTCCTCAAAAAAAAAAAAAAGTTTAACAAAAAAGTTTAATATGAAAATGTACATGACCTGATTTTTTTTTTTTTTTTTTTTTTTTTTTTTTGGTACCGGGGATTGAACTCAGGGGCACTCGACCACTGGGCCACATCCCCAGCCCCTTTTTTGTATTTTTTTTTATTAGAGACAGGGTCTCACTGAGTTGCTCAGTGCCTCACCATTGCTGAGGCTGGCTTTGAACTCGCGATCCTCCTGCCTCAGCCTCCCAAAGTGCTGGGATTACAGGCGTGAGCCACTGCGCCCGGCCTGATTTTTTTTTATTAATTTATTTTTTATTCAAAGTTGTCTTTATAATAGTAGTATGCATTATAATTCATAATAAACATATAGAGCATCTTTTTACAAAAACACTGTATACAATGTATATTCGTACCATTCAAATCTTCAATCATGCATTTAGAATAAAGACATCCATCTTATTCAACCACCTTTTTCTTTTTTTTCCCCTCCATCCCCCCTTGCTCCCTCCCTTCCTCTCCCTCCCCTTTGACCTTTCTAGCGTTCCTCTAATCCTCCTGTGTACCCCACCTGACACCACTGTGAGTCAGCCTCCTTATATCAGAGAAAACATTCGGTATTCGGATATTTTAGATTGACTAACTTCACTTAGCATTATATTCTCCAACTTCATCCATTTACTTGCGAATGCCATTATTTTTATTTTCTTTTATTGCTGAGTAAAATTCCATTGTGTATATGAACCCTACATTTTCTTTATCCATTCATCTACTGAGGGATATCTAGGTTGGTTCCACAATCTAGCTATTGTGAATTGTGCTGCTATAAACATTGAAGTGGCTGTGTGTAGGAGCCCTAATTAAGGAGATGGCTAAGATTGCGGTTGGCTGTGAGCCATAGAGATATTCAAGCATTGCCACCTTCCATGGTCTCGCGACACTTGGCCCGGGACATTGCGGACGGGGTCGGCGCCATTTTGTGGGTGGTTGGAGGAGTGTGGATTGCGTGTTGGGGTGTTGTTGGAGCCAGAGAGAGAAGCTGGCAGAATAAAGAGCCTGTTCGTTTCCAGTCTGCCTCTGAACTTATTCCCGCGGCTTTGTTGCTGCAGGCGGTCATCGCTTCAGGCAGCAACAGCTTGAAGGAGCCCCAATTAGAGAGATGGCTATTGCGGTCAGCTGGAAAGCCATAAGTTCCACCTGATAATAAATATGTATGTGACGCACCTGTAAATGCACGTGAGGCACCCGCAAAGCTAAAGGTATATAACCGGGTGAAAGCAGTCGGAGTCAGGAGAAGAATGAATTCATTCAGTCAGTCATGCAGTCGCTCGGTCGGAAGAAGAGTTCGGGTCGGAGAAGAAGAAAAGAATCAGAGCAGCCAGAACGTAGGCAGAGCGGTTACAGAAGAGAAACCAGATAGAAGAAGTAATTCCTGGTCAGAGTCAAGCTGAGGCTCCCGAGGAAGAAAGAAGAAAGAAGAAAGAAGCTCTAAAAGCTAAGCTCTCTCTCTCTCTAAAGAAGAAATCTCTCTCTTTCAAGCTCTCTCTCTTTCTCTCTAAGCTCTAAGAAGAAAAAGCTCTTTCTTTCTCTCTCTCTAAGCTAAGAAGAAAAGAAGAAAGAAGAAAGCTCTCTCTAAGAAAAGCTCTTTCTTTCTCTCTTTCTAAGCTAAGAAGAAAAGAAAGAAGAAAGCTTTCTCTAATCTTTCTCTCTAAGCTCTTTCTAAGAAGAAGAAAAATTTTTCTTTCTCTCTCTAAGCTCTAAGAAAGTAGAAGTAAAAGTAGTAATAGCTTTACTCTGCCTCCGAGAGTTTTCCTCCCGCGGCGTTTGTGGCTGGCCACGACAGGCAGCTTACAACAGCTGTGTCACTGTAATATGCTGTTTTTAAGTCCTTTGGGAATAGACCCAGGAGTGGGATGGCTGGGTCATAGGGTGGTTCCATTCCCAGTTTTCCAAGAAATCACATGACCTGATTTTAATGTCATAGTTAAACAGCCCCCTTGGAGAGGGGGCATGAATTTCTCTGCTAAATATCCATTATTTATACTCATTCCAAGCCTTTTTTAAAATATTTATTTATTTGCTTTTAGTTGTACACAATGCAATGCATTTATATTTACGTGGTTCTGAGGATCGAACCCGGGTCGCGAACGTGCTAGGCGAATGCTCTACCGCTGAGCCACAACCCCAGCCCTCATTCCAAGCCTTCTAACATGACAATACTATTTCCTCATGTTACCACCATTCCAATATTGTTCTGTTGCCCACTAATTGCCATTTCCACACATTCATCTATCACAAGATTCATAAAGGGATCAAATCCCCACAAAATTCCTTGGACATGTCTGCCACCATTTAATTTCTTTTTTTTTTTTTTTTTTAAACATTTATTTATTTGCTTTAGTTGTACACAATGCCTTTATTTTTACATGGTGCTGGGGATCAAACTCGGGCCATGCACGTGCTAGGCGAGTACTCTACCACTGAGCCACAACCCTAGCCCCTAATTTCTTTTCTTTTTTAAAAAAATTTTTAATTTTTTAATTATTTTTTAAATTTTGTACCAGGGATTGAACTCAGGGGCACTTGACCACTGAGCCACATCCCCAGCCCTATTTTGTATTTTATTTAGAGTCAAGGGTCTCACTGAATTGCTAAGTGCCTCGCTTTTGCTGAGGCTGGCTTTGAACACTTGATCTTCCTGCCTCAGCCTCCCAAGCCACTGAGATTACAGGTATGTGCCACTGCACTCAGATTACTATTTAATTTCAATGATAACTTCTTATCCATACTTTTTTTTTTTTTCATCTTGGGAGGGTAAACCTAGCTTATGTTATCTACCCGGCAGGCTCAGAGATGCTTTGAAATTGAATTGGCAGCCTCCTTCATGCTCACAGTGATTCAATTATATTCTGACTTGGAATTCTATGATTGCTTTCCATGGAGGATTAATTCAGTACCCTCTCCCTGGCATTTAGGTTGGGCTCCTACATACACCTTTAATTTTCAAAACTAAATACTTTATTCAAACTCAAAGTTGTACTTATTAATGAAAACCTATTTTTCCTATTTAAAACATTACTAGCAGGCAGACTGACTTCTTTAAAAAAAATGAAACCCCTATTTTGTTTTTGTTACAAAAGGAAATATGTAAGTATTAGTAAAAATATTAAATGGGTCTCATTAACGTATCTAAAGAATACCACATTGTACACTGTCTTCCAGAGGTGGGGGGGGGGGGGGACTCTACATTTTACACTAACTTTTTCAGATGGAATGGGTTTAAGTTGTTCCCAGTTTTATCAAAAAATGCTCTTAAATATCTTTTGAAAAAATTCAATTGTGAGCCGGGTGCAGTGGTGCATGCCTGTAATCCCAACACTTGGGAGGCTGAGGCAGGAGGATCACGAGTTCAAAGTCAGCCTCAGCAATGGTGAGGCGCTTAGCAACTCAGTGAGACTCTGTCTCTAATAAAATACAAAAAAGGGCTGGGGATGTGGCCCAGTGGTCAAGTGCCCCTGAGTTCAATCCTTGGTACATTAAAAAAAAAAAAAAAAAAATCAATTGTGGACTGGGGTTGTAGCTCAGTGGTAGTGCACTTGCCTAGCATGCATGAGGCACTGGGTTCGATTCTTAGCACCACATATAAATGAATAAATAAAACATAAAGGTCCATCAACAATTAAAAATTTTAAAAAAAATTCAATTGTATCAGGGCACAATGGTGCATGCCTGTAATCCCTGCAACTTGGAAGGCTGAGGCAGGAGGACTACAAATTTGAGGTCAGCCTTGGAACTTGGCCAGACCCTGTCTCAAAAAAAGGTAAAGAAGGCTGGGGATGTAGCTCATTTTGTAGACCACCAATCCCCAGTACCAGAAAAAAATTTTTTCAATTGTAAATTATGATTCACTTAAATATCCCCAAGTAGTAAGTGGAAAACAATGAGTTTGTTACTTGGGGCACTATCTTTCTGTATTGGATCAAAGTTACTGAAATGTAATTAATTTTATTACATAAAATGTCTTTGTTGCTTCTTTGTAGATACATTTAATAGATGGAGAAAGGTCATCATCCCCCACGCCCCCCCCCCAAAAAAAAAAAAAAAAACCAAAAACTTACAATTCAGATGAAGGCAGAAAAAATACAAAACAAGTTTTTGAGTATTTCTCTCATTTTAATCTGAAGTTTGTGTATATCTCTGGGTATGACTGTAGAATCAATCCTACCCAACCCCTCAATACACATGTTCAAAATGAGACCTTCCAAAAAAAGAATATAAGAGCTGAAAGAAAAAACTACATAATAAATATTTGCTCTGCTACATAACCAAAATGTTTCCTTTACTAATGTATTCACTTGAGTTCAAAGGAATGTTAAATTTTCCTATGATTTTTATTTCTAAAAACACAACATACTAATACTGAGCAAGGTAGTACTACCACAAAAAATGATCAAAGGACTCCAATTGACAGTCCTCCAAAGAGGCAATACAAGTGACTAATAATGCTCAACATCATTAGTCATTAGAAAAACATAAATCAAAATCACAATGAGATAACACTTCATACTCTCTAGGATATGGCTACTTTAAAAAAAGAAGGAATATAAATGTTGGTAAGGATGTAGATATTGGAACCTTTGAGCATTGCTTGTGGAATGGTGCAGTTTCTGCAGAAAATAGTTTAGAGTGGCTCAAAACGTTAAACAGAATTACCAAATGATCCAGCTATTCCACTCTTGTTTATATACTCCCCCAAAATTGGAAAATAATAATCAGATACTTGTGCACCAATGTTCATAGCAGCATTATTTATAATAGTAAAAAGGTAGAAAACAACCCAAGTGTACAGTAATACATGAATGGATAAATACAATGTGGTATAGCCATATAGTGGAACATTATTCGGCTATAAAAAGGAACGAAGGGCTGGGGTTGTGGTTCAGCGGTTAGAGTGCTCGCTTAGCACGTGCGCGGCCCTGGGTTTCGACGAACTTTGCCAGCATTCTGCTTAGTAAAGTAAGCCAGTCACAAAAGGACAAATATTGTATGATTCCACTTATATGAGGTAGCTAGAGTAGTCAAATTCAAAGTTAGAAAATAGAATGGTGGTTGCCAAGGGCTGGAGGTGTGAGGGTGTGAGAAATGGAGTTGTTTATCGAGTACAGTTCTGTTAGAGATTAATTAGAAAGTTCTAGAAACGGACAGTAGTGATGGTTGCACAACCTTGCGAATTTAGGTAAGGACTTTGAATTGTACACTCCAAAATGGCTAAAAGAGCAAATCTGATGCGTATTCTACCATGAAAAATACATACGGGGAGTCACAATTTTAAACAATTCTGGGGTGCATGGGAGAGGACAAAAAACACACTCTCAGTGCAATGCATCCCTAATGTAAGGGTGCGGCAGAGGCGGGTAATTTGTACAACCACGTCAGCCAGCCAGCTTTCTGAATTCAAAGATGCGTAGATTGGAAATATCAAGACAAATAGGAGCTACTAAGTTGTCCCCCTACCCTATTTCCGTTCGTGACCAAATTAAAAAAATAACTTTCCCTTGAGAGTTTCTCAAGTTTTGCTTTTAAACACATCCTAAAGGTGCTTATTGTATTTACTTCTATCATCTTTAATATTTCAACACAAATGCCTGTCTGTCCCCAGGGCAGGGGACAAAAAAACAAACAAACAAAAAAACACCCCTTGCATTTCTGAGACTTCACACCCCAATCGCAGATGTCAAGGGCTCGTCAGTGCCAGGAATGGCTTCTTGTTTGGGTTGAAGTAAAGGTCTGGTGAACTTTGTTCCCGAGTCACATTAACACCCAAATATCGTCACCACCACTAAAACCTGGGCCTAGGACGGAGGGCGGCTCTCAGAAGCAGGACTCCCAACACCCAACTCCACAAGTGTTCCTCACCCTCTGAAACGGATACAAGGTCTGTTAGTCTCTGGGCCGCTCCAAAGAATTCTGGGAACTAGGGGAGGGACCAGGGAGCACAAACGAAAATGTTGGCACAGGGCGTGCCACGGATAGGTGTAGGATTATCAACCAGTTGCTGCGCAACTTCTCAAATCTTCCGAGCACCACCACCACTGCTCCAACAGTAGGCCCGCGCGGGGCTCTGCCTTGTTAGCCAATCATCGGGCTGGTGCTTGTCCTTACGGCCAATCCCGAACACGTTTACTTTGAGCGGGAAAAGCTCAGAAGCTCCAGGAAAGCAAGGTCGGCTAACCGCCCCTTCTCAGCCCTGTCTCCGACGGGTAACAGCCCCTGGAGGCGGGTGCTCATTGGCTGGGCAGCGGGCCAATGAGGGGTGCGTGGTGAGAAGTGGGCCTCACAGGAGGGGGCGGGGCGCGGCCGGCGGTGTGGGGTCGCGTGCCGGGTCGCGAGCCAGGGGCAGGCAATGTAACGGCCTCTTCTCCGCCCCACCCTCCCGGCTCCGGCCCCCCCACAGACCAGCTCCAGGCAGCGCCCGGGGCGGCGGCGGCGGCGGCAGCGGTGGGGTGCAGGCTGAGGGAGCCGGGCCTCGACGCCCTCCCTCACCCTCGTACCCAGGAGCCGTACCTAATCCAGGAGGGGCTGGGGGCCCCCATGGAGGTGAGAGACGGAGACACCTGCCCTTCCCTTCACCCCTAAGGCCTGAAGGAGGGATTTGAGGTGGAGACGGGGCAGGGCCCCGGGACGTGGGGGCAACCAGGCTTGGAGGATGGCGACGGCAGGAGACTCTGACGGGCTGGCGCGTCCCCAGATGTGGTTCTTTAAGGAGGTTGGGACCGCCGGGAGAGGGTGGGTCGCTTGTGAGGAGCACCGACGGGGCGTCCGGTCCGTGCCGCAGCGACGGGTGGGGGTCGGGGCGACAGGGTTGGCCGGGGCTAGGGGTCCTTGCGTGGGCTGAGTAGACGGGCAGACTGGGTCAGGGGTCGCTGCAATGCCCTGGTGGTGACCTGGTGGTGCTGCGGCCTTGAACCCGTTGGGCGACAGAGACGCTGGGACAGACCGGCGTCGTGGCCTAGTGAGGGCGGTCTAGTGCGGCGCGGCGGAGCTGGCACGCAGGGGGCGGGAGGGAGAGGGGGATCCCGGGGACAGAGCTGGGGCACCGAATTCATGTCTCTTAAGAGCGTTTGGAATTAATTGAGTTAGTTGAAGAATCCAGATGGAACAGTCATCGGGCCGTTTCGGTCCTGGCTTTGCAGAGCGTGATGACTTTCTCCCTTGTCCTTGCTTTCTGCAGCCTAAAGTAGCGTTCCGTGGAGGTGCGAATCGCTGCTGGAACCTCACTGTGGACACCAGCAGCAGGTTATCTGATGTATTCAACAGCGTGATGTTGACTGGCTCCACTTCCTTCTATGATTGCTACAAATCACAGGTTCATTAATAAACTCAACCCTTGGTTAGATGATTTATTCTAAATCAAATTCATGCACCCAGGCTGATTCATGGGTGTTTAAATGGCTCCATAGGACCAGAAAGCTGGTCACAACATTTAAAATACAGTTTGCAGAATACATACTTAGGTGTTTTTTTGTTCTGTTTTTCTTGTAGCAGGGATTGAACCCAGGGGCACTTTGCCACTGAACCACATCCTAGCCAGTTTTATTTTTTTATTTCTCGCTTATTTGCTTAGGGCTTCTTAGCTGGCTTTGAATTTGCGATCCTCCCGCCTTAGATCCCCGAAGCTGTTGGGATTACAGGCAGGCACCACCGCGCCCAGCTCATACTTAGCTTTGAAAATAAGGTCAGGAATAAGATTTTTTATTGACTCCTGTTTCCATCTTGTCTTCAGTATAACATGACATCAGAAATGAGTTCATACTTATTAAGACCAAAATTTTTTTTTTCATTTCAAAGACTTTATTCCAGGGCTGGTGTTGTGACTCAGTGGTAGAGCGCTCACCTAGCAGGCGTGAGGCACTGGGTTCGATCCTTTGCACCACATAAAAATGAAATAAAGATCAGTCTCAGCAATGGCGAGGCACTTAGCAACTCAGTGAGACCCTGTCTCTAAATAAAATACAAAAAAGGGCTGGGGATGTGACCCAGTGGTCGAGTGCCCCTGAGTTCAATCCCCGGTACCAAAAAAAAAAAAAGAAAAAAAGAAAGAAATAAAGATATTGTGTGTCCACCTACAACTAAAAAATAAATATTCAAAAAATAATTTATTGCAAATTTTTAAAATTTCAAACATAGTTTTAATCGCTTAAAGGTGAATTTTTCTTTACTTCTTTATCCTTTGATTTTGACCATGTCCTTAATTACATGCTACCACCTATGACATATATTTTTGTTAATGTATTAAATTAGGCTTAGGGTAATATAAGTCATATTCATTTGAAATTATCTAACTAGGACACCAATGTTGGTATTGTTATACTTTGAATTATAACAATATATCAAAATTATTTAACCCACACTACAACCTTATATAGTTATTATGCCCACTGTACAGATTGAGAAACCGAGGCACAGAGACTTTTTGTCCTAAATGACAAACTCCAAGTGGAACCTAGCACCAGACTTCTGCTGCTCTCTGTAATGTTTACAATTCTATTAACATTTACTAGGACTTAATTTCAATGAACTGTTTTAAGTATTAATCAGTGATATAAATGGCACATTTTGCAGTTACCCTAATATGTCCACCCCAAATATATGCATATTTTCAGTAAATATTTTAACTGAAAAGGATCTAGATATTTAAAATAGAATTATGTTTGAATCCACATTATCTTATTTGCTTGTTTTCTACAAGAATGTAAAAGTTAAAAAGTTAAATCTATTCTTTTAAAAGTACTTTTCTTCCTTTCTCTTTTTTTTTTTTTTCCTTTTGGTACCGGGGATTGAACTCAGGGGCATTTGACCACTGGGCCACATCCCAGCCCTTTTTTGTATTTTATTAGAGATAGGGTCTCACTGAGTTGCTAAGTGTCTCGCCATTGCTGAGGCCGGCTTTGAAACTCACAGTCCTCCTGTCTTGGCCTTCCAAGTGCTGGGACTACAGGCGTGCGCCACTGCACGACTGGACTTAACTTTTCTAATTTTCAGAATTTATATACTCTTTTCCCCTCCCAGCTTTTTTGGAGGTGCTGGGGGTTGAACCTAGGGCCTTGTGTGTGCTAAGCACACACTTTACCACTGAGCTACATCCCCAGCCTCAGAATGTTTTACAATGTAAAATGCACTTGAAGGAATACTCCCAAAATATATTTAATTCCGTACACTTTTTTTTATCTTATTTGCTATTACACAAACTGAATATGCTCCATTTGTTTTAAACAACTATTTCATATTTGTTCATTCATTCATTCATTTGTAGTCAATTGAACGCAGGGGAGCACTCTACCAAAACTTCTCGGCCCTTTTATTTTGTGGCAGGTTCTTGCTCACTTGGTGAATCTCATCTCTAATTTTGGTACTCCTGCCTCGGCATCACTAGGGATTACAAGTGTGCACCTGCACCTGACCCTTTTTTAAGTTAAAAAACATTTTTTAAACATGTATGTAAGAAGAACCCAAGGCCTTGCTCTTGCTAGGCTAAGCAAGCACTCTACCAGTGAGCTACTTCCCTACCCCTTGAGCAACTATTTCAAAAAGATAAGCAAGTATTTATGTCACTTTTGACATATCACCACTAAAAAAAAAAAAAAAAAAAAGTCAAAATAGGCCTACGATAAAGAGATAAAGGAGTTTAGTTGTAGATGGACACAATACAACTTTTAGTTGTAGATGGACACATACCTTTAATTTTATTTATTTTTATGTGGTGCTGAGGATTGAACCCAGTGCCTCACACATGCTATAGGTGAGCACTCTACTGCTGAGCCACAACCCAGACCCCAAAATTTTTAAAAATACTTTGATTAATAAATGTCTTTTCTCCTTGTATAAATTTTGATTAGAACAAAAACAATTTAATAATTTTTTTAGCCACAAGCAGTGGTATGTCTTGTATTCAAGAAGTGGAGACAGGGAGCTCACATGAGCCCCAGAGTTCAAGGCCAACCTGGACAACACCTCTTGAAAAAAATTTAAAAAGCAACATATACACATTTTTAGTGGCTGGGAACTCAGTGGCAAAGTGTATACAGGGCCCCCACATTCAGTCCCTAGCACCCAGAACACCGCTGCATCCTGCCAGCATGTTTTTAGCCAGAATTACATTACTTCTGTATTTATAAGAAAATACTGTTTCCATTTTGTTTATGTCAGGATGTGGTTATTACATCTCAAGTTTTACTATTTCCTTATTTAAGGAGTTAAAAAATTGTGAATCTGTTCTTTCAGCTTTTATTTTTTTTTTTTTTCCTTTCCTTTTTTGCAGCACTGGGGATTAAGACCTTGCCCATGCTAGGCAGCTAGGCGAGTGCTTTACACTGCGCTGCATCCCCAATCCACTTTCAGACTCCCCACCCCACCCCCCTGCCGCCCCCATACAAGGGATTGAACCACTGAGCTATATCCCCAGCTCTTTTTACCTTTTAATAATTTTTATTTCTTTTTTTTAAATTTTGGGATGGGATTTAAATTGTTTAGGGCTTCACTAAGTTGCTGAGGCTGGCCTTAAACTTGTGATCCTCTTGCTTCATTCAGCCTCCTAAGTTGCTGAGTTTATAGGTCTGTGCCCAGCCAGACTTTTGTAATGAAGCTTTTTTTTTTTTTTTGGTTTGTTGCTTGTTAAATTTATTGAATTTTAAGTTATTTTTACAGCACTTTGATACCTTTTGGAAGGAGGCATAATTTTAAATAATTCACTAAACTCTTAAAATCCAAACTTTCAATCTTCTTTACTCAATTGACCAGAAAAAGAAAAATGAGTTTGTAGAGTATTTTTCTTTTAATGGTAGTATTATCATTATAATTTCTTTAAAAAATCAAAAAAATTCTATATAAGCCGGGCGCGGTGGCGCACGCCTGTAATCCCAGCACTTTGGGAGGCTGAGGCAGGAGGATCGCGAGTTCAAAGCCAGCCTCAGCAATGGCGAGGCACTTAGCAACTCAGTGAGACCCTGTCTCTAATATAAAATACAAAAAAGGGATGGGGATGTGGCCCAGTGGTCGAGTACCCCTGAGTTCAATCCCCGGTACCACAAAAAAAAAAAAAAAAAAAAATCTATATAAATGTACATCTTTCACATAGATTGGAATCATTGAGATCAATTTTATATATGATTTATTTAAAATAACACAGTATAGCCGGGCGCGGGTGGCGCATGCCTATAATCCCAGCACTTTGGGAGGCTGAGTCAGGAGGATCGCGAGTTCAAAGCCAGCCTCAGCAATGGTGAGGCACTTAGCAACTCAGTGAGACCCTGTCTCTAATAAAATACAAAAAAGGGCTGGGGATGTGGCCCAGTGGTCTAGTGCCGCTGAGTTCAATCCCCGGTACCAAAAAAAATAAAACACAGTATCATCTGCAGATCGATCAGTACCCATTTCTGTAAATAAAGTTTTATTGCAATGCAGACATGCCTAGTTGTTAATATATAGTCTATGGTTGGCTAGAACAATTAGAATTAATGAATTTCAACTGAAATCTTACTGGCCAGCAAATCCAGAATATTTATTCTTCTCGCCTTTCACAGAAAAAGTTCACCAACCTCTTGTATAAGGTTAAGTAGCTAGGTCTAGATTTGAATGTAATTCTTCCAACTTTTAAACCTGTGTTATTTCTTCTAAAATTCTTATTATTTTGCTAAAATTCTGTAATAAGCAATGTTGGGGCTTTTCTTCTTCTTCTTTTTTTTTTTGTTGTTGTGTTTGTTGTTGTTTTGCAGTACTTGGGATTAAACCCAGAGCCTCACACATACTAAGCAAATGCTCTACCACTGAGCATGTTCTTAGTCCTTTTAATCTTTATTTATTTTATATAAAATACAAAAAAGGGCTGGGGATGTGGCCCAGTGGTCTAGTGCCGCTGAGTTCAATCCCCGGTACCAAAAAAAATAACACAGTATCATCTGCAGATCGATCAGTACCCATTTCTGTAAATAAAGTTTTATTGCAATGCAGACATGCCTAGTTGTTAATATATAGTCTATGGTTGGCTAGAACAATAGAATTAATGAATTTCAACTGAAATCTTACTGGCCAGCAAATCCAGAATATTTATTCTTCTCGCCTTTCACAGAAAAAGTTCACCAACCTCTTGTATAAGGTTAAGTAGCTAGGTCTAGATTTGAATGTAATTCTTCCAACTTTTAAACCTGTGTTATTTCTTCTAAATTCTTATTATTTTGCTAAAATTCTGTAATAAGCAATGTTGGGGCTTTTCTTCTTCTTCTTTTTTTTTTTGTTGTTGTTGTTGTTGTTGTTGCAGTACTTGGGATTAAACCCAGAGCCTCACACATACTAAGCAAATGCTCTACCACTGAGCATGTTCTTAGTCCTTTTAATCTTTATTTATTTATTAATTTATTTTTGAGACAGGGTCTCGCTAAATTGCCCAGGCCAGTCTCCAACTTGCAGTCCTCCTGCCTCAGGCTCCCAAGTAGCTGAGATTATAGGTGTGCACCATCATGCAAGGCTATAAACAAAGTTGTTTTTTTTTTTTTTAAATATTTGTTTATTTGCTTTTAGTTGTACACAATGCATTTATTTACATGGTGCTGAGGATCGAACCCGGGCCGCGCATGTGCTAGGCGAGCGCTCTACTGCTGAGCCACATCCCCAGCCCTATAAACAAAGTTTTGATGTATCTAATATGCAAACTTTTCTTTTAAAATTTCAGAATGAAGACAATATAGACCTAAGGCAGACCTATACTCCACTTTCTTCATCCACAGAATATGCAAGTTCTATAGATTCTTCACTTTTCTATGCACCATGGTCTTCTTACGGAGATGATATTAAACAACCTTCTAATTCTCAGATCAATGTAAAGAACAGGTAAATTAATAAGTTAGATTTCTCAGGCTAAATGAGTTGTTTCTTTTTATTACACAGGAACAAAGGTCTAATTAGCTTTCTGTTCCACACATAAGCATTTGAATGTTGTGACATTATGCTTTTATGTTTATCAAACTTTTAGGAAAGCCTAAACTCCTTGCATTTGTGTATAAGTTTTAGTTTATTACTTGTAAAGTTTATTAGCGAGAACCTTTAGTAAATAAATTTTAAACTCCTCTTTCTAAAGATAAGAGTTAAGCCAGCCTCAGCAATGGCGAGATGCTAAGCAACTCAGTGAGACCCTGTCTCTAAATAAGATACAAAATAGGGCTGGGAAGGGGCTGGGGTTGTGGTTCATCGGTAGAGCGCTCTCCTAGCACATGCGCGACCCGGGTTTGATCCTCAGCACCACATAAAAATAAACGCATTGTGTACAACTAAAGCAAATAAATAAATATTAAAAAAAAAATAGGGCTGGGGATGTGGCTTAGTGGTTGAGTGCCCCTGAATTCAATCCCTGGTACAAAAAAAAAAAAAAAAAAAGATTTAAAATTTTTAGATTTTTATTATCCACTTCTACATTTTCAGTAATTTTTTCCTTCACTAATGTACAACAAACAGGGTTTTACCAAACAAATTTTAAGATTGTTTTTTGATTATATTCTATAAATAATAAGGGACTAGTCTATGTGACAAGACTCTCCCTACTGGTGATACTAGAATTAACATGGCAAGTATTTTACCTGACTTCATAATCTTACAATCATAATGACGATGACTTGACATACTAGGTGCTACTAGTATAATGAGGGTTAAAAAAAGAGGATGTATGTGAGCCTGTTGAAAACAGAAGCTTAAGGGAATGACATTCACCTTTATTTTAATTATAAGGCAGCTGTTATACTTTAACAAAAAATAAGAGTTACTTGTTGAATCCTGTTAATTAAAAAATGTTAAAAATAAAAAATTTGTGGTAAATTCTCTGATTCCATTAGAAAGAGTACATAATATATAATAATTAATTCTCCATATATATACACACACACACACACACACACACACACATATACACACACGCATATATATATATAAAATGTATACTTTTTTTTTTTGGTACTGAGGCTTTAACTCAGGGGTACTTTACCACTAAGCCACATCCCCAGTTCCTTTTATTTTTTGAGACAGGGTCTTGCTAAGTTGCTTAAGGCCTTGCTAAATTGCTGAGGCTAGGCTCGAACTTGTAATCCTTCTGCCTCATCCTCCCAAGTTGCTGGGATTACAGGTGTGCATTATAATGCTCAGCTCCAAAAATATTTTTTAGTTGATACACGCTATTGAGGAATTCAAACTTTCTAGAAACATATATCAGGAAAAGTGAAAGTCCACCTTAACCCTATCCTCACCCCAATAACAACTTTTAACAGTTTGGTATATATTGCATTGAATATTTTCCTACATATATACTAATACATTATTATTCAAAAAAGCCTCTGTGTTGAATTTTTGTGAAATAACAATTTACACCTAGAAAAAAGTATTAGACTTGGTGACAGATAGTTTGTTGAGCAAGTGTATAGGTTGGCAAGTAATAGACCCTTGCAAAATCAGATTTCTTAATATCTCCAAATAATTATCCATTCAACCAATAATAACTGAATGATTACTAATGCGTACCCTTCTTTTAAATTTTTTTATAGTTGCAGATGGACAGAATGCCTTTATTTGTTTATTTTTATGTGCTGAGGATCAAACCCAGTGCTTCACTTATGCTAGGCAAGCACTCTGCCACTGAGCTACAGCCCCAACCCTAATGCCTATCCTTCTGATATTATGAATATCAATTAAATATTTGAGTGTTAGGTAAATATAAGTGTTTTTATTTCTAAAATATCCCAGTACTTTGAAATGTTGGAAATAAAACACAAAAAGCAAGGAGTAACATTTTAAAACAAAAGTATTTCAAGGAAGGAATTATCCAAAAACCATAAGAAGTAAAATATACCAGTTTTCTATGTGCTTATGGTTTTTTTATTTTGAATTAGAGTATTAATTACTGGGTGGGATTTCAAGGGACACAGGACTTCAACCAGCCACCACTTTGGCAAGGATTTAAGGATAATCCTAAAATCTGTTATATGTAAGGGACAGCTGCAAATCACCCTGGAATCTAGGATGACCATCTCACACCTCACTTTTTTATATAATATATAGTATAAAGAATCACAAAAATAGAGCAGCAGATTTATCTGATTTTTCAAATCACAAATTAAGAAACTAAGCAACTGTTGATGGAATTATGTATAATAGGACCAGACATGCTTTTAGGAGCAGCTGTGGTACTATGTCTGCAATACTATAAGTCAGGGAATTACATGTGTTATGGAGAAATAAGAAGTAAGCATACTTTGAACTACATGTAGAATTTGAAATGAAGGAGAAATATTTATGTAGGATAGACACCATACCAAAGTAGAATATATTCTTGAGCTCTTGTTCCTCCTTTATTTGAAATGATGATGTAGAGTCAGACCAAATATCTTATAAAAATTATGATAGAATATGTCTGGAAGGAGAAATCAACATGCTGTATTTTAACATGAATAAAATAGTTTACATATGATATTTATTTTTAGGATTCAAACTGAAAGAAATGACTATGGCAGTGAAACCGACTTATATGGACTTGTGTCTAACATTCTGGAAGAACAAGATAAGTCACAGCCATATTTTGTTGAAGGGTTAGTATGTTATATAACCTTTGTATTGTACAATAATTTTAAAATTCACATACACTAGGTTACTCTGTTATTAACTTTAATATTTATTTAATAATCATCTGACTGTAGACTTCTTTTTTTAAAAAAATTTTAGTTGACGGGGGCTGGGGTTGTGGCTCAGTGGTAGAGCACTTGCCTAGCACGTGTGCGGCCCGGGTTCGATCCTCAGCATCACATGAAAACAGATTGTGTACAACTAAAGCAAATAAATAAATATAAAAAATATTTTAGTTGTATTTGGACACAATGCCTTTATTTTATTTATTCATTTTTATGTAGTGTGCTGAGGATTGAACCCAGTGCCTCACACATGCTAGGCAAGCACTCTACCACTGAGCTATAACACCAGCCCCTGACTGTAGACTTCTTAATTCAAATATTTGTTTCTGGAAGCCTTGATTTTGCTAAAGTACTTGCCATGCATTTGAAAGTTCAGTCTAACATTCAATTTGCTTAAAAACTTTCACTTGAAAATTATTCTTATATAATTCAGAGCTATTTCCCTTGAATTCATAAGCAAAATTTTGGCTTAAAGAATATAAATTCCTGGGCTGGGATTGTAGCTCAGCAGTAGAGTGCTCACCTAGCACGCGCGCAGCCCAGGTTTGATCCTCAGCACCACATAAGAATAAAGGCATTGTGTATGACTAAAATAAATAAATATTTTAAAAATATATATATAAGCCGGGCGCAGTGGCGCACGCCTGTAATCCCAGCACTTTGGGAGGCTGAGGCAGGAGGATCGCGAGTTCAAAGCCAGCCTCAGCAATGGCGAGGCACTTAGCAACTCAGTGAGACCCTGTCTCTAATAAAAACACAAAAAAGGGCTGGGGATGTGGCCCAGTGGTCGAGTGCCCCTGAGTTCAATCCCCAGTACCAAAAAAAATATATATATATATATAATTTTCAAGCCGGGCGCGGTGGCGCACACCTGTAATCCCAGCACTTGGGAGGCAGAGGCAGGAGGATCATGAGTTCGAAGCCAGCCTCAGCAAAGGCAAGGCACTTAGCAACTCAGTGAGACCCTGTCTCTAATAAAATACAAAAAAGGGCTGGGGATGTGACCCAGTGGTCAAGTACCCCTGAGTTTAATCCCCAGTACCAAGAAAAAAAAAGAATATAAATTCCAGCTGGGTGTGGTGGCACACACCTATAATCCCAGTGGGTTTGGGAGGCTGAGGCAGGAGAGTCACAAGTTCAAGGCCAGCCTTAGCAATTTAGCAAGGCCCTAAGCAATTTAGTGAGACCCTGTCTCAAAATAACAAATTAAGGGCTGGGGTTATGGCTCAGTGGTAGAGTGCTTGCCTAGCACATGTGAGGCCCTGGGTTTGATTCTCAGCACTACATATAAATAAGTAAATAAAAAAGGTCTATTGACAACTAAAAAAATATTAAAAGAAAAAAAAACCATTAAAATAATAAAAAGGCTGGGGATATGGTCAGTGGTTAAGCAAGTGTCCCTGGATCTCAACCCTGGTACCAAAAAAAGACTTCATATATATATATATGTATATATATCTACAGATAAGACATATTAAGATTAAAATGCATACAGCCACATGTTGCTTATATATATAAATATATATCACAAAGAATAAAGTTCATTGCTCATTGAAGAAATACATATGGGTTTTATTCATGTGGTAAAAGCCTTTTGAGTATGTTGTAATTGTTTCATTTGGATGTGGAAGCCATATTACCAAATTTATTCATAAATATGGAAGTATGCTGCACACATATAATCAACTAAATTTTTTTTAAACTTTTTTTTAAGTTGTAGATGGACACAATGCCTTTATTTATTTATTTTTATGTGGTGCTGAGGGTTGAACTGAGCTACAACTTCAGCCCAACTAAATTGTTTTAATTTCAAAAATAGTCACACCAGAACACATCTTTTTTCATTATAAAACATTGGTGTCAACAACACTAGATTACTATAAAAGGTTCATCTAAGACACTGAAGTTGCCAGCCGTAGGCCTTTTGGGAAAATACAGTGAAGACATATTAAGATTAAAATGCAGGCTGGGGATATAGCTCAGTTGATAGAGTGCTTACCTCACATGCACAAGACCCTGGGTTCAATCCCAGCACCACACACACACAAAAAGATTAAAATGTGCTGGGTTTGGTGGCACACGCCTGTAATCCCAGTGGCTCTGGAGGCTGAGACAGGAGGAACAAGTGTTCAAAGCCAGCCTCAGCAATGGCAAGGTGCTAAGCAACTCAGTGAGACCCTGTCACTAAATAAAATACAAAATAGGGCTGTGGAGATGGCTTAGGGGCTGAGTGCCCCTGAGTTCAATCCCCGGTATCCACACCCCCCCCCCCAAAAAAAAAAAAAAAAGATTAAAATGCATCTCAGCAGCTTAGGAGGCTGAGGCAGGAGAATTGCGAGTTTGAAGCCAGCCTCAGCAATTTAGCGAAGCACTTAGCAACTCAGCAAGACCCTGTCTCTAAATAAAATATAGAAAAAGGGGCTGGGAATGTGGCTCAGTGGTTGAGCATCCCTGGGTTCAATCCTCAGTACCAAAAAAAATAATAAAATAAAATAAAATAAAATGCATACAGTCACGTGTTGCTTAAGGATGGGGACAGGTTCTAAGAAATAAGTTATTTCACCTTCATGTAAATAAACATTGTATAGTGTGCCTACACATCCTCTAGATGGTATAGGTTACTCACTCAACATGGCCTTTTGATGCAATCAATAGACATATAACCACAAGATATTGAGGGTGGTGGTGGTGTAACACTCTAAATAACAATAAAAGGTATAGAAGAATCAACACATAAACCAGTTAAAGACACTATCACTATCTAGTTATATAATGTGTATGATTAGATATGCTGCGCTTTTGTGTGACTGGTGGCGGTGCATTTGGTTTGTTTATAACAATGCCACAACATGTGAGTAATATCTTGCGTTATGGGGATGTTATAATGGCTATGACATGTCACTAAGCAGTAGGAACTTTTTAGCTCCATTATAATCTTAGACTTCTGACATATGTGGTCTGTCATTGACAGATATATCTTTATTTGGGACATGACTATTTATAGAGCTTATAGTGTATTTCACGTGATAATTATTTGGTAGCTTTTAAGGCAGGGTTGGAAAATATTTGAAAATGGTGAGGTGTGGGGGAAAGATAAATGTTTTTGAGAGTTTTTCCTGCCTTTTCCCCTGAGAAAATAAACTCTTTAAAACTTAATTTGTAATTAAATATATTTACTTGTTCTAGGACCTGCTCCACCAATTTAAAGTCAGTTTGGCCAATGAACACAAGCAGATTTGTAGATCACCATGACCTCTTGACAGAAACCAAAAGGCCAATAGATACAGCTATCTCTCAGCAAGCCTTTTATAGTGGTGAATCCGTGTCAGCAGTGGAAAAGCAATACTTGCATAATAGTAATCTCACACCACAACAAAAAATAGATGAACTTTATCATGGATTTACTGGATTAGACCTTGAAGAACAATGGATATACCCCTCAAGAAGTGATCATTCTAACTGTTACAATATTCAGACAAATGATACAGCTAAGGCAACATTCCAAGAATATCCATTTATCAAAAACTGTTTTACACCACAAACTGGTCTGTCTGATATCATGAAAGAATCAGGAATTGATACTTACCCTTATGGAAGAGAGAAAATATGTGCTAAAGGGCTTGAAGCACCATTACAACAAAAAAGAGCAGAGATATTTCTTTCCCAATTTAACAGATACAATGAAAATGCAGATTATTGTAGATACCCAGAATATGCTCATCCTAACAAGGCTAAGCTTAATAAATGTTCAAATTTTAGTGTCCAGGATGGTAAAAAATTAGCCAATGGCACACCTGAAACACCAACTGTAGAAGCAGATGCCTATACAAAGTTATTTCAGGTTAAACCAGCAAATCAGAAAAAAAATGGAGGAGACAATGCCTGACCAGCAGAATTTCACATTTCCAAAAACCACACCACATTTGACTGAAAAACAGTTTGCAAAGGAAGCAGCATTCACAGCTGATTTTGGCTTAAAATCAGAGTATGGACTAAAACCTCACACAGCTTGTCCAGCTAATAATGATTTTGCTAATGTCACAGAAAAGCAACAGTTTGCTAAACCTGATCCCCCAAATTCTGAGTATTTTAAATCAGTGAATTTATTATCAAACTCAGCAACATCTTCAGGAGTTATCAATTTAAACAGACCAACTTGGATGAATATTCAAACAAAAAATAACACTCCTATTCCTTATAGAAATCAAGGTAACTTGATGAAATTAAATAGTCATTTAAGTGCAGCTTCAAAAGGTTCTAACCATTCTTCAGATTTCCCCCAACTATCATCCACAAATTTAACCCCAAATAGCAATTTATTTCAGAAGTATTGCCAAGAAAACCCTTCAGGATTTTCTAGTTTTGATTTCAGTTACAATGGTGCAGAAAGAATTCAATCTGTCAATCACATGGAAGGACTGACAAAGACTGGAGAAGAAAATCTCTTTGAATCGGTTACAGATAAAAAAATAAAGCAGCCAAATGGATTTTGTGATAATTATTCAGCTCAGCAGTATGGGATCATTGAAAATGTAAACAAACATAATTTTCAAGCCAAGCCCCAGAGTGGACATTATGATCCTGAGGAAGGTCCGAAGCATTTAGATGGCTTATCTCAAAATACATATCAAGATCTATTGGAGTCACAGGGTCATTTTAATAGCCACCGACAAGGAAGTGGAGACAGCAATATTAATAGCCGTGTGAATCGCACACAGGCATCATGCTTTTCTAATAATTATATGATGGGAGATTTAAGGCATAATCAGGGTTTTCAACAACTTGGTTCAAATGGGTTTCCCCTAAGATCTACCCACCCATTTGGCCATTCAGTTGTTCCACTGTTGGATTCCTATGATTTGTTTTCTTATGATGACTTAAGCCATTTATACCCCTATTTTAATGATATGATGTATGGTGATAATTCCTTTTCTGGTTTCGTGCCAACTTTTGGATTCCAAAGACCAATTAAAACTCGAAGTGGACCAGCCAGTGAACTTCATATTCGTCTAGAAGAATGCTATGAACAATGGAGAGCATTAGAAAAGGAGAGAAAAAAGGTAACAGAGTTATCCATTTAGGAGTAATTTAGTATGCTCCCTCTTCCAATTTTTACTTTACCTTAATGTAGTTCAAAAGTATTTTCCCTGCCAGGTGTGATAGCACATGCTTATAATTGCAGTGACTATGAAGGTTGAGACAGACGGATCTCAAATTTGAGGCCAGTCTCAGCAACTTGGTGAGAACCCATTTCAAAATAAAAAAGGGCTGGGGATATGACTCAGTGGTTAAGAACCCTGGGTTCAATCTCCAGTAACCAAAGAAAAGCTGACTTATTCTATAATGTACAGTATTTAAGTTCATAACCATAAGGAACTATCTAGGTTATTTAATTCTAAAGCTTGAGTTTTAAAAATAACTATTATCCATATTCTAATTCTAAAAGTTTGTCTCTGGCGCTGGGGGTTGTGGCTCAGTGGTAGAGCACTTGCCTAGAATGTGTGAAGCACTGAGTTCAATCCCCAGCACCACATAAAAATAAGGTATTATGTTCATCTAAAACTAAAATTTTATATATATATATGTGTGTGTGTGTGTGTGTGTATAAATAAAATGTCTCTGAAGTAGATTTGTTTCTCTGATTGGGCTAAAAGTTTCTTTGAATTCTATTAATTTATTTGTTTTTTGGTACCGAGGTTGAACCCAGGGGGGACTTAACTATTGAGTTACATCCCCACCCCATGCCCCCCTTTTTTTTAAATTTAGGGCCTCACTAAATTTCTTTCTTTCTTTTTTTTTTGGGTACTGGGGATCGAACTCAGGGGCACTTGACCACTGGGCCACATCCCCAGCCCTCTTTTTGTATTTTATTAGTATTTTATTAGAGACAGGGTCTCACTGAGTTGCTAAGTCCCTCGCCATTGCTGAGGCTGGCTTGAACTCAGGATCCTCCTGCCTCAGCCTCTCAAGTGCTGGGATTACAGATGTGCGCCACCACGCCCGCCCAGCTCCCCTCACTAAATTTCTGAGGCTGGTTTTGAACTTTGATCCTCCTACTCAGCCTTCTGAGTTGCTGGAATTACAGGAGTGTACCACCATGCCTGGTATGAATTCTATCAATATTAAATTGTTGGAGTATTCAATTATTTCATGTGTTGGGACAGAAAAATACTGTGGTTAATGTGGTCTGAATTTACTGCCTTTTGATACCAAATCAAGAATTTTTATTTAAAGGAGTAATTTTCCATTTATTTCTTAGGACTATGAAAAATATTACTCACATTTGAACTATTTTTAGGAAATTCAGCATCTAATGAGTATACAATTTTTTACAGACTGAATTAGCTCTTGCCAAGAATTATCCAGGAAAAAAAGTATCCAGTACTAACAATACTCCAATTCCAAGGCTGACCTCCAACCCATCTAGAGTTGATCGCTTAATTGTGGATGAACTTCGAGAACAAGCCAGAGTAAGCTATAAAAACTTACAATAGTGGAGTTTTAAATTGCTTGATAAATTTTTTAAAAACTTTTCAGCAAGTAAGAGTTCTGAAGGATTTTTTTTTTTTTTTTTTAGTATTTAACCTTTATTTATTTGAAATCAAATATGGTAATTCTGTTAACTTATTATCATCACCCATCCTAGGCAAGCACCCTACCACTGAGCTACAACCCCAGCCCCTGAAAGATTTTTAAATAACATTTGTGTGTTAACTCTGAAATATTCTTTTCTGTTTCATGCTAGAATACTCTGATAAATATTCAGGAAAAGGGAAATAAATTTTAAAGTAATTTGAGTAATTGAATTGATTCCTCTTTAAAACCCACATTAGCAATGAAACCAACTCTCATAGAATCTTTTTTAAAATATTTTTATTAGTTATTGATGGATCTTTATTTATTTATATGTGGTGCTGAAAATCGAACCCAGTGCCTCACACATGCTAGGCAAATGCTTTACCACTGAGCTACAACCCCAGCCCCTCACAGAATATTTTATTTTTCAAGGGACCAGGGTTTGAACTCAGAGGCACTTAACCATAACCACTGAGCTACATCCCCAACACTTCTTATTTTCTATTTTGAGGCAGGGTCTCGCTAAGTTCTTCAGGCTGGCCTTGAACTTGTGATCCTCCTGCCTCAGCTTCCAGAGTAGCTGGGATTTTAAGCCTGTGCCTCCATAACTGGCAGAAAGTATGTTTCTAAAAATCCATCTGGGTATGGTGGTGCATGCTATAATCCCAGCAGCTCAGGAAACTGAGGCAGGAGGATTATAGGTTCATAGGATAGCCTTAGCAATTTAGGGAGGCCCTAAGCAACTTAGCAAGACCCTGTCTCAAAATGAAAAATTAAAAGGGCTGGGGGGTATAGCATAGTGGTAGAGCCCATGGGTTCAATTCCTGGTATCACAAAGTTTAAAAATTTTTTTTAAAAATATATATATACACACATATATACATATATATGCATATGTATATATGTATGCATATAAAATTAGTTTAGTGATGATAATAAGTTAACAGAATTTCCATATTTGATTTCATTTTCAATTTTTAATTTTTATTCCATTTTCTTAATCCTGCATTCTTGAGTTTTTCAACACAAATTAAGTATATCCATCAAGGGGCTGTGGCTGAGTGGTAGAGTGCTTGCCTAGCATGTGTGAGGCACTGGGTTCAATCCTTAGCATCACATAACAAATTTTTTAAAAAAGGTATTGGGTTCATCTATAACTAAAAAAAAATTTTTAAAGTATATCTCCATCAATCCATCAATGATAAGTAGGTATAGATAATTTTGTAAGTAGGTATAGATAATTTTACAAAATACCTTTGTTTTAGCAGAGTACTGTCACTTCAAACAAATATAAAGAATCCTGGGCTGGGGTTGTAGCTCAGTGGCAGAGCGCTTGCCTACCACTCAGTAGGCACTGGGTTCAGTCCTCAGCACCACATAGAAATAAATAAAAAAATAAATAAAGATATTGTGTCCATCTACAACTAAAAAAAAAATACTAAATTAAAAAGTAGAATCCTGATGTTAAGGGGCTGGGGTTGTAGCTTAGTGGTAGAGTGCTTGTTTGCCTAGCACATGCATGGCCCTGGGTTCGATCTTCAGCACCACGTAAAAATAAATAAATAAATAAAAATATTTTTCTTAAAAAAAGAATCCTGATGTTAAGTCACATTGTAATTTAATGAGCAATATTCCTATTATTTTTAATTTCAGAATTTTCTAAGCAACTTAGAGTAGCTATCCTTTTTTTTCTTTTTCAACCTTGCTCTTTTTAAAAACTTAAATTGTTTTTCAAATAAAATTTGACGAAAGGTACCTGAGGGGGAAAACATGCCCTAACTATAACTGAATAAATGCCATTTTAGGGATTAGGGAAATAAATGTAATAAAGTCTATTATTATTGAGTATCCATTTTTTTCTTTTACCATGATAAAGATATCTTATTTAGAAATATATAATTAGTAGGTCTCTGGAGTTTGTTTTGTTTTTTGGTACTCCCTTTGGTTTTTGCTATTACCCCCTAACACTGCTAACAATGTTCTTATTTGTAGGCTGTTGTCTTATTTGCCAAAAACAGTATCAGATTTTATATTTGCATTCTTAATGATGTGGGCATGTTTGAATATTTTTCAGTAATCAACTACAAAAGCTTTTAGAATTTAACTTATACAACTAAATATAACTTTCCAGTTTTGTTTCTCCCAGCATGGTGCTAGGACATAGTAAACATTCATTTATTTACTAAATGACTTTTTTTGCTCTTATCTCTATTCTGCTTCACTGAAGATTTGGGTTTGTTTTTTTTTTTCGGGGTGGGGGTTACCAGGGATTAAACTCAGGGACAATCAACCACTGTGCCACATCCTCAGCCCTATTTTCTATTTTATTTAGAGACAGGGTCTCACTGAGTTGCTAAGCACCTCGCCATTGCTGAGGCTGGCTTTGAACTCGGGATTCTCTTGTCTCAGCCTCCCGATGAAGATTTGTTTTTATTTAAGTCAGTTAGGTCACTGTGGTTACATGCCTTATCAAAATTTAAAATGTTTCCCTCAGGTTGTGACTTTACTAGGCAAAATGGAACGTCTTCGAAGCTCTCCCCTGCATGCCAATATCTCTACTGCTCTTGATAGACACTTGGAGTCCATTCACATTGTACAATCACGTAGAAAGGATGAAATTGTTAATGCTTCAAATCGGCAAAGGCAAGGAGTGCCTAGATGCCAAGATGAAAGAGGTACAAATATTAATGCAGATTATTTTTACAAGGCTATGTGACAATTTCAATATTAATAAAATCAGATTCTGGGACTAAAAGGTTGGATTTCTAAAATTAACACTTATCTTTTTTTTTTTTTTTTTTTTTTTTTTTGGTACCGGGGATTGAACTCAGGGGCACTCGACCTCTCGGCCACATCCCCAGCCCTTTTTTTTTTTTTTTTTTTTTTTTAATTTTATTAGAGACAGGGTCTCAATGAGTTGCTAAGTGCCTCGCTATTGCTGAGGGTGGCTTTGAACTCTTGATCCTCCTGCCTCAGCCTCCCAAGTGCTGGGATTATAGGAGTGCGCCACTGCGCCTAGCTCTAAAATTAAAACTTATCTAAAGAACAAATTGGTGCTGGTGCTGGGCTCAGTGGCACACACTTGTTATTCCAGCTACTTGGGAGGCAAAGACACAGGAGGATTGCAAATTCAAGGCCAGCCTGAGCAATTTTGTGAGACTGTATTTCAAAATAAGGAATGAAAAGGGCCAGGGATGTAATTCAGTGGTGGAATGCCTCTGGGTTCCAGTACTGAAAGGGGGGAGGGGTAGTAAATGACTTCCACACTTATTTATTCCAAAAGTACTTTGTTCTAGTATAATTAGTGAATTGTAATACCTGTCTTAAGATAGTGTTTTACCCAAAGCATAGTCATTGTAGTACAAGTCAGAAAGAAATGTATCAATACTTTTAAAAGTATTTTATAAACAGAGTACTTTAGTTAGCGCAATCACTAGCCATCCTTCTTTTTATAAAAGTAATGCTTGAAGCCTGGTGTGGTGGCACACACCTGTAATCCCAGTGACCTGGGAGGCTAAAGGAGGAGGATGGTAGGCTCGAGACATGCCTCAGCAATTTAGCAAGGCCCTGAGCAACTTAGTGAAACCCTGTCTTCAAAAAATAAAAGGGGCTCGGGATGTAGCTCAGTGGTAGAGTGCCCCTGGATTCAATTTCCAGTACCATTTAAAAAAAGAAGAGGGCTAGGAATATAGCTCAGTTTGATAGAGTGCTTGCCTCGCATGCACAAGGCCCTGAGTTTGATCCCCAGCACCGCCAAAAAAAGAAAATAAAAGAAGAGTTAAGAGATATTTAAATGGTACCTAATATGAAATGACTTTGTATATTACATTTCTTTTACAGATGTTTTTGCCCTTGCTTCAGCAATTAAAGAGATGTGTGTGGCTACTCGGAAAGCTCGCACTACTCTATGGTGTGCGCTGCAGATGACCTTGCCGAAAACAGCAAGTACGGCTGGTCAAGCAGATGTGGAAAAGGCTTTCCAAGATATAGTAAACTGTGAAGAAAAGGTCCATGAAAGCATAAATAGTAGCAATCCAATGAACCAGAGAGGTGAAACAAACAAACATTAAGGAAATGCCAGCAGAAGGAAGAATTAAAAAGCTGATAAGTAAATGTATCAAGACATGCTAAAATTTTTAATGAACTTGTCAAACTTTCAGTACGTTAATTTTCTTTCAGATTTAAAGTTAATACCTTAATGAAGTCTAACTTCTATTTAAAAAACTACTCAAAGGTAAAGTTGACTACTGGAGGAGTTCTGAGTAGTCAAAGATAGCAAGTTTATTTAAGTAAATTATTTCCTAACAGCTAAAATATTGCTTAATCCCATTCTGCAGTGCAGGTAAATGCAAATATGAAATTCTTCTAGGAGATAAGTTTCATTTAGTTCTGCCTTAGTAAGTATAATTCCAAATAATGAATCTTTAAGTGACTGTAACCCAATTAAGGCTACAGTCTAGTAACCAAGACAAGTTTTGATTGTGATATAAAAGTGTTTTCCTTACAAAACTGGATAATACCTAGGAAACAAAGGAAAACAGGGACAAACCCAATATTCATGTAAATTTAAAATAACTACCATATTTATGAATTTGAAATCTTAGTGTCTATATGGAGGGAAATGCATCTGATTCTCCTAAATTAGTGATAAAAGTGCCAGTGTAAAAACCATGCAAGTTACTGAATATAAAACCTGTTCAAATCATTTGTGTATATTCTTTAAAATTTAATTTACTATCAATTATTAAATATTTCCAATTTTAAAGTATTTAAATTGAATCAAAACAAAACATTTCCTTTATCTGGATCTTTTAGACTTGATGCACAGTAACTAAAATAATGACTATTGTTTTAATACCCTTAGTTTGCTGTCTTTTATGAGGGTATCACGAAGTTCTAAAATGTATTTTTTTAAGGTTAATCTTTAACTAGTTTAGTTTGCAATTGGTTAGTGTATATTTTGTGTAGTTGTGTTTCTTTAGTTTGCTTCTGTATTTTTTTAAAAAAGAGCACTTGAAAGGTTGGCTTTTTCTGTTTCTCATCACTTAATATCTTTATATTGGAACCCAAGTAATGTATTCATTAATATGAATTGTTGGTATTATGTGACTCAGAAGATCTTGGGTTTTAACATTTCTACATGAATTAAACTATAATATAATGTACTGATGAAATTTAATTGAAATATCCTTGACTAGAAACACTGATGTTTTAAATGTTGGTGTTTTTCTTAGTTTTAGAAATCCTGATATTAAAAAAAAAAAAAAGAGTGTAATCACACCACATAAATTTTCTTTAGATGATGTGTGGAAGAAACTGATTGAGAATGCAGGAGTAACTGTAGGGAGAAACATTTTGATCACTGATATGCCTTAGAACTACCCAAATCAATTACATTGAAGGCAGTAAAATAAACGATCACCCCACCACAGTCACTGCACATAAAGTGGTTAAGTTTGACATTAAGACATGTTGGATGTTCTAAAAACAAATATTGTACTGAATTTAGTCTCTCAGGAAGAAATAAATTACTTTGTTGAAAATATTTGGTTTCTTTTTTTTTTTTTTTTTTTTTTTTTTTTTACATTTGTATTAGTTTTTAACCTTAAGAGTTGCTTATGTCACTGGGCACCCACCTATAACCCCAGCAGCTCAGGAGACTGAGACAGGAGGATTCCAAGTTTGACACCAACCTCAGTGACTTAGTGAAGCCCTAGGGAGGTAGTGAGATCCTGTATCCCTGTCTTGAAACAGAAAAGGGCTCGGGATGTGGCTTAGTGGTTAAGTGACCCTGGGTTCAATTTCCAGTACCAAAAAAAAAAAGTTACTCATGTCAAATTGAGCACAGTGGCACACACCTGTAATCCTAGTTGCTCAGGAGGCCAATGCAGGAGAATCACAAGATTGGCAATTTAGACTCTGTCTCAAAATAAAATTTGAAAGGGCTGGGGATGTAGCTCAGTAGTAAAATGCCCTGGTTCAGTTAACATACCACACATACAGTTACTCATGTCAGAAACAACTGAATTTCATCTAACCTGATGAGAACTTATGCTAAATTTTAAATTTCATTATTTAACATGTAAGTAATAATGTTTAGATTAATCCCACTCATATACTTGGATCTCATCTGACCCTTCAAATATAAATTTTTACTCTGCCCATTAATCCAGGCAAACCAGAATAACGATTCTTCTAGGTAAACTTTAAATGACAGTGGTCAGAGAAGTATAACCAAGTCCATTAACAAAACGAAGCACTTCAAAAACATTTCTTTGAAATTGCTAAGTCATAAGTCACACAGTAGGTAATTCTTATATTGTCCCTTTCAATTGTATACCCTCTAGTGGATGGTTCTTATACATTGCACTTCTAAATATCAATTACAAAATCTGAAGTTACTCTGTAAAGCTGATATTCCCACCATTTATAATCCAAAGGAATTTGGTGTACTCATTTTTAATGGAAAAAGTTTATATAAAGGAATATGAAATTACCTTCAAGTAATGTATCAGTATTCTTCCTGCTTTAACATTCTGCTACTATAAAACTTTAGAGGGTTAGGAATGTTATGACTAAAACCCCAAATTTGACCTAAAACTCAATTTTACCCTAGAAGATATGGTTGTTTAAATTTTGCCCTTTGTGATATCAACCATTTTAGATTTTAGATGTAAAGGATTTATTAGCACCCAAGTGGATAACATTTCTCAAAAACTACTGAACTGATTTTTTTTTTTCCTGTTTTAAGCATTAGAATGTACATTTAATTGTGACATACATAAGAGTCCCAGAAGAACTATTAAATTAAAACAAGTACCCTTCAGGAGTCCATGGATAAAATGACAGACTTCATTTCCATGGGTATCTGGAAAGAATCAGAATAAGACAGAAGATGATGACTTAAATAAAGTTTATTTTTTTTAAAAATGTGGTTATTTTTGCAATGCCATGGTTATAGGACTTTATGAAGAGGTAACATAAATTCCTTTTCCTTAACCATGCTTTTTATTTTCAACCTTCTGCACAAAGATAAAAGTTTTTGTTAATCTCATAATTAATGATATAAAACAAAGGTCAGCAAACTTTCTCCAAAGGGCTACACAGTAAATATATCAGGTTTTATAGGCCACAATATGAGTCTTTATCTTTATCATGTGTTCTTTATCTTATAACCTCTTAAAAATGTAAAAGCCATTTTTAGTTTGTACCATACAAAAAAAAAGGGGGGGGTTGGAAAAAAATTGATGGCCAAATTTTGCCGTGCAGTTAGTAGTTTGCTGACTCATGGTATAAAATATCTACTTTGTCTTATGAGAGAAAATGCTCTTTAGGCTTCTTGATGGTCTACAATTGCCTGAAGTCAAGTAGAGAAGAGCCTTATTTATAATTGAATGTGGCTTGTGAAAAAGGTAGAAATGGAGAGTTCTTGTTCACTTTTGACTCTCCCAGGCAGTTTTCCCATTCGTTCATTCAATAAATTTGTTAAGCACCTACTATGTACACTCTTTTAAGTATTTTTTGTTTAGCAAGATTTCCAGTGTTTTTTTTTATTTAAAAGGGCAATTCCTCCAGTCTCTCTAAATCAGGAATTACCAGGTCTTAATATTCATGTTTTAGGGAAATTGGGGTTAAAATTTCTACTGGCACTCAAGAGAATTCATGATTATAAAAAAAATGAATCTAGTTTAACAATGATATGTTGCACTCAATACTGACACATCCTTCTTAATGTCAGCCTAAATGAGGAAAAATATGTAACTATCTTTACTTAAAAAGATACTTTTTTCTCCATCAGTTGAAACTTCCTTAAAAAAAGATCTCAGATCTTGAACACACTCCAAATAATTTCTTCCCAATTTCCTAGTTTGCTGTCATGTAACATAAAAATCTGGATCCAGGTAGGGTTTCTCATCAGTTCTTCTTTTTCTTTTTGGCAGCACTGGGGATTGAATTCAGTGGTGCTCTACCACCCAGGTAAGTCTCTAGGCCTTTTTTTTTTTTTTTTGAGACTGGTATCACCAAGTTGCCCAAGCTGGCCTCAAACTTGTGATCCTCCTGCCTCAGCCTCCCCAGAAGCTGGGATTACTGGTGTGCACCACCCCTCCTGGCTTCCTGATTAGTTTTATATATTAGCCATAAAACTCTACTACATTTAGGAGTAAATATTGCCTCTGAAGTAATTTGTACTTGCACTTTTCATCTCAGA
This sequence comes from Tamias sibiricus, assembly GCA_025594165.1. Taxonomy (NCBI): domain Eukaryota; kingdom Metazoa; phylum Chordata; class Mammalia; order Rodentia; family Sciuridae; genus Tamias; species Tamias sibiricus. The sequence goes on along the minus strand of CM046660.1, from coordinate 19,832,386 downwards.
GGAATGGTCATGTTTCTTCTCCCAGATGAAAACTGTAACTGTTAGCTTTCTGAATCCTGCTATTTATCCAAGGAAAATTTATCCAAGGTGAGGGAAGACATTTTATAAAAAAGGAGCCAAAAGGAGCACAAGACTTCAGTATTAAAATATAAAGATTGCCCCAATTGCAGCTCTTTGGTACAGACATCAACTATAATAATCTGATCACCCACATCACCAAAACGTGGCACATTTTGTAATTAAAAGTGATTGTGATTTTCCTTTTGACCATGTAAACAAAGGGGAAATGCCTTGGGAAATAATTATGCAGTGTTTTCTCATTTCTTTTAAATACATATTTGCAAAACCAGTTTTCCCTTTCATCAAGTTCTTGAAGCAGGGGAAGAATTAAACAGGCTAGGGTTATCGCTTTCGCTCCCCTCTCTGTGTCCTTTTCTTTTCCTTTTCCTTGCGCTCCTGCTTGGCTAGTTTGTCTCTCTCCCTCTGCAGCTTGTCCTGTTCCTTCTTCCTTTGGGACTCATCCCGAAGCGAGTCTCTCTCCAATTTCCGAGCATTGAGGACATCTTCTACATTGGTATTTCGAAACAGAGCTAGGTGAGTTAAGGGATAAAGGTACAGGTCACAACTACAACTTTCCTCATTCTTGCTGAGTCCTGAATGCCTTTATCTATTCCTATTCTTAAAAAACCATCCTTGAGCTGCCTTTATCTATTCCTATTCTTAAAAAACCATCCTTGGGCCTGGTGTGGTGGCACACGCCTGTAGTCCCAGTGACTAGGGAGGCTGAGACAGGAGGATTGTGAGTTCAAAGCCAGCCTCAGCAATGGCGAGGGTCTAAGCAACTCAGTGAGACCCTGTCTCTAAATAAATTACAAAATAGGGCTGGAGATGTGGCTCAGTGGTTGAGTGTCCCTGAGTTTAATCCCTGGTACCAAAACAAAACAAAACCATCCTTATGTTTATCTTTGGTATTAGAAATCCTAAAGCTATCATTAATTACAGAAGATCTAAAATGTCCTCAGAATAAAAATTTATTCAGACTTAAATCTGAATTTTTAAATATTTATCAGAGCTCAAGAGCTGGGGATATGGTTCAGTTAGAGCGCTTGCCTAGCATACACAAGGCCCTGGGCTCAATCTCCAATACCACAAAAAAAAAAAAAAAAAAAAAATCAAGTGAATGCTCATTCAGATAGATACTTAATAGCAGAACACTGCTGGAGTATCTTGTTTTAGTGAAGACAGCATTAATGTAACTGGAAAATGTTTAAGTACTTTAAAATGCTTGAAAAGAGTGAAAAGGTTTAATCTTACTAAAATTGTATCAATTTGATTTTTTCCCTAGGCCACAAAAGCTTAAGTGATATCCATATTTTAATAACCATAAACACTGAATTACAAGATATATGAAATGTTTAACAACAGAAAATAACTGGCCAAAAACTCTACTGCTCATTTCTTTTAACTTTGAAAACAAAACCTGTTAATATTAGTCAAGCGTCTCTCCACTCTTAAAAATATGACCTTTTTTAACTTTAGCGCTTTAAAACAAATGAGTCTCAAGCAGAGGGTATAGCTCAGTAGTAGATTCCTGGGTTCAAGCCCCAGCACCAAAAATAAATGAATTAACCTCCCCTTCTCTGATAATCTATACCAAACTCTTCATCTTTTTGGGGGGGATTGAAGGGAAATGGGTATTGAACTCAGGGGCACTCAAGCAATAAGCCACATCCCTAGCCCTATTTTTGCATTTTCAGAGACAGGGTCTCACTAAGTTGCTTAGCGCCTCACTTTTATTGAGGCTAGCTTAGAACTCACAATCCTCCTGCCTCAGCCTCCCGCACCGCTGGGATTACAGGCATGCACCATGGCACCTGGCACCATACTCTTCATCTTTAAACTGAATTTTCAGCCAGGCACGGTTGTACATGCCTGTAATCCCAGCAATTTGGGAGACTGAGGCAGGAGGATCGTGAGTTCAAAGCCAGCCTCGGCAATTTAGTGAGGCCCTAAGCAACTTAGTGAGGCCCTGTCTCTAAGTAAAACGCGAAAAAGGGCTGGGGATGGGCCCCAGTGGTTAAGTGCTCCTGGGATCAATTTCCGCTACAAAATAAAGAAAGTGAATTTTCTGTGTGTGTGTGGTATTGAGAAATTGAACGCAGTGGTATTCTACCACCAAATTATATCCCCAATTACATGCCCCTGTCCTTTTTTTTGGCGAGGGGGCGGTCACATTATTTTTTATGGCATTAGAGATTGAACGCAGGGCTTCTCACATGCTACCAACCATTCATGCACTCTATTACTAAGCTACATCCCCAGTCTCTCCATCCCTTTTTCAAAATTTTGAGAGAGGGTTTCACTAAATTGTCCATTCTAGCCTCAAACTTCGATCCTCCTGTGTCAATATCCAGAGTAGCTGCAATTACAGTCAAGTACTAGGCTTAAAGTAGTTTTTTGTTGTTGTTGTTTTTCTTGAGGATGGGTATTGGGGATTGAACCCAAGGGCACTCTATTTCTCAGCTACATCCCCAGTCCTTATCTTTTTTTTTTTTTTTTTTTTTTTTTTTTTTTGGCAGGAGGTGGAGTGTGCAGGGGATTGAAAACAGGCACCAGAACCACATCCCCAGCTAGTTTTATATTTTAGGATAGGCTCTCACTAAGAGATGCTTAGGACTCTGCTAAGTTACTGAGGCTGGCCTCAAATTTGTGGTCCTCCTGTCTCAGCCTTCTGAGTTGCTAAGATTACAAGTGTGTACCACCCACCTGGCTTAAGGTATATTTTTTAAACCCATCTTCTCTAGAAGTGATTCTGTTGGTCAGGACCTTTCTCAGCACATGTTTCAATATTTGTATATTACTAGTATTCAGTCTGTTCTCTTTCCAAGAAATTATAAAGATTTTGAGAATAAACACAAAACTTCAATATTATTTTAATTATTCCATAGTGGTAGGCAACCCAGAGCTGCACACAGGGAGTACAGATGCTTATTTTTCCTTAGAAATTCTTCTTACTGGGGTTGTAGCTCAGTGGTAGAGCACTTGCTTAGCACATGTGAGACACTAGATTCAATCCTCAGCACCACATAAAAATAAAAGGTATTGTGTCCATCTACAACTAAAAATAAAACTAAAAAAAAAAAAAAAAAAAAGAAGAAGAAGAATAGGACACCAACAGATGGAGAACAAATTCTAACAAAGTAAGAAATTCTTCCTTCAACCATATCCCTTGACAGTACTTGTTAACTTGTTTTCTTTGGGGAACATGCTTTATAAATTGGGAGTACTATCTGTACTCCCAATGCTGGCATGAGTTCCTGGAGGTAACGGGAACTACTAACAATGACAAAAATTGATGCACAAGACAATTCCATGGAAAAAAACATGGGGCTGGTCACAAAGAAGGATACATTTATCAGAACCAATGTTCATCATGGTGGCACCTGAATCATCCTTCTCATCTGCTTCAGTGAGTGATGTTAAGGAAAACTGGATGGAAAACAAAGGTTCACACATACCAACTCAGTATTAAAAATACTCTGTAAGCTGGGCGTGGTGGCGCACGCCTGTAATCTCAGCACTTGGGAGGCTGAGGCAGGAGGATCGCAATACAAAAAAGGGCTGGGGATGTGGCCCAGTGGTCGAGTGCCCCTGAGTTCAATCCCTGGTACCAAAAAAAAAAAAAAATACTCTGTAGATTGGTGGGTAGGAAAAGCTGGCTGAATAGACAGAGGACTTTGTCAGGAATGTGAGAGTAAACCCCAGAGATTCATCTTTGGAAATCTCAACTTAGGAAGAGGAAGATTGTCCTAAGCTTCTCTTAGAATCCTTTTTTTTTTTTTTTTTTTTTAGACTGGGGATTTAACCCAGGGACACTTAACCACTGAGCTACATCTCCATCCCTTTCTATTTTATTCTGAGACAGGATCTCACCAAATTGCTGGGGCTGGCCTTGGCTTTAAGATCCTCCTGTCTCAGCCTCCTGAGTTGCTGGGATTATAGGCATACATACTTTGCACAGCAAGAGCCTTTTCTTGGAGGCTAAAAAGAAAACTTAAGTTGATCTGGGTGGACTGTCACATTATCTGAAAGCCAGGGGACAGTGAAATGACCTCTAAAACAATGGCTCTCAAAGTGCTGTTTCCAGAACCTCCTGGGAGCTTACTAGAAATGCATGTTCTTGGGCTCCAATCTGAACCAACTTAATCAGAAACTCTGGGGTGGGGGTGTAAAGACCAGAAATTCATGTGTGAACACATTCTCCAGGGGAATCAATGCTTTAAAAAAGTTCTCTCTCTCTTTTTTTTTTTTGGCGGGGGGGTAGAGGGACCAGGGATATAATTCAGAAGTGCTTTACTCCTGTGCTACATCCCAGCCATATTTGAGAAGGGGGGTGGGTGCAGGCCAGCAATACTAAGGATTTGACCCAGGGGTATTTCCCACTGAGCTACCTCCCCGGCCCTTTTTATTTTTTGAGACAGGGTCTCACTAAATGCTAAGGCTGGCCTCCGACTTGATATCCTCCTGCTTCAGCCTCCCAAGTCACTGGGATCACAGGCATGAACCATCGTACCCAACTTAAAAGGTTTTTTTCCAATGGGGGAAAAAAAAGTTCTATTCTAACCCAAGACCTGAAATTTTATTATTGGAACCATAGCTCTGCCAACCCTGGTAAGAAAAGTCGTGAGGAAAAGCCACAAGAGAAACTTGTCTCCAAAGCACCCAAGTGTTCTTTCCTAAACTAGTGATTAGCCCACTGATATTTCTGGGATGATGTCCACTGTATAATGAGCCATATACTTCATTCAAGTAGGCTCTATAAGCATTTCCTTAACAAATTTCAAATTTACTAGGAACTAAATCTGCCCCCACTTACACTACTTTCTTTTTGTACAGTTCCCACTCAGATTCCATGTTTATTTTGGTGTTGTTTAGAGTTTCAACTTTACTTTTAACAATGGTCACATTAAAAAGATTTAAATTAAATGGCTCTTAAGTTAGGATATCCTTCACCCAAAGGCATCTATTTAGGTTCTAGTCCTGATTTTGCCACTGGTTTTCTGAATGCCTATGATCACTCATTCATCTCTTAGTATATCAGGTTCTTTACTGACTGGAAAAATAAAGACAGGTTATACATGTGGCAGCATACCATACAGAAAAGTATCATGCAAATATAAAGAATCACAGCTATATCTTCTTTTCTGAAAGCACAACATAATGGTTCACTAAGGCATTATTTGTTCTACACTGAAGTTTTCAGAAATGGACTTTGGAAAATAAAAGTCCAGGCAGAGAGTATAGATCAATGAAAGAGTATATGCTTAACATGCTTAACATGCTTAACATGCATGAGGTCCTAGGTTCAATCCTTAGCACCAAAATACATATTTCAGTATCAACTATTCCAATATCATTTCTCATATCCATAAAGGGCCATAGATCTTTGCCATTTTAGAGAAGAAAATTAAACTATGGCGGGCGACTGACAACTTCCTAAAGAGCACTGTAAACCATCAAACATTTTTGGCGTCAGCCTCAGGGAATGGTGCTGAGATTCCAGAAAGGATATTCCTCTTCATCTGTTACATCAGCATACTGGGCCAGCAGGGCAGCTTTTCTCTGTTTTTCCTCTTCTGACACCATCCTGGGCTTCACCACAATCTGTGCCTGCTTCTCAATGAGGGTGGCAATGGCCTGTACCTCATCTGGGAGGTAGTGGAAAAGAGGGAAAACAAATTTATATGAGAGAAAACAAGATCACCCAACCACCAGTTCACCAAGGCAGTGCTTGTAATAAAAACACTGGCATCTGCTGACTCAAAGGTCCTAGGGTTTAAAGAACATGCCTCAGGGGCCTGTGAGAAAGGAAAGGAAAGGCCATGCAGGCCAAGCTTTAGGTCTTATGCCTATCTTCAATCATAGCAACCCTGATTTATATACTGAAGTTCCACTGCTTTAAAAAAAAAAAAAAAAAAAAGTTGAAAAGCACTGCATTAGAATCATAGAAAAGCTTCTTCTAAACATGCAGCCAGCGCAGTGGCGCATGCCTGTAATCCCAGCACTTGGGAGGCTGAGGCAGGAGGATGGCGAGTTCAAAGCCAGCCTCAGCAATGGTGAGGCACTTAGCAACTCAGTGAGACCCTACTCTCTAACAGAATACAAGAAAGGGCTGGGGATGTGGCCCAGTGGTCGAGTGCCCCTGAGTTCAATCCCGGTCACAAAAAGAAAAAAAGGAAAAAAAAACCATGCAATTTTCTCTTCTCTTATTCCAGAAACCTAAGAAAGAATCCAGAATCAACTAAGGCTGATCCTTTCAACATTTATAATTGTGCCAAGCACAATGCTTAAACTAAAAATATTTTGCCATATTGTAAAATAAAATCAACTACTCAGGGGCTGGGGTTGTGGCTCAGCGGCAGAGCGCTGGCCTCGCATGTGCACAGCCCAGGTTCGATCCTCAGCACCACGTAAACATAAATGCATTGCATTGTGTACAACTAAAGTAAATAAATAAATATTAAAAAAAAAAAAAAAAAAATCAACTACTCAACTACTAAGGTCTCCATTCTGAAGGAAAGGAAGCAATGGTGCAAAGTAGTCATTCTCATACCTGGCTGTACATTAGAACCCTCTAGGGGAATTTTTAAAAAACACCAATGCCTGGAGTCTAACCCCAGTATATCAAGTGATTCTAATGTAAAGTAAAGACTGAAAAGCAAGGGTGTAGTTTAGATTAGATTCTTCTCAAGTTTGAATTTTTAGGAATTGAGTTTTCTGCACCTAATTAAAATATTAGCCCATTTATTTTGCATTTTAAAGGGTAAATGATTTGGCTGAATAAACCCAAATCCCAACCATAATTTGTTTCATGAAAAAAGAACATGAAAAAGATGGGAGGTGAGAAAAATATGCACACCCACATGTGCCATGGAAAGAGGATGAAAGGAAAGCAAAAACCGCAATGAAGATAACTGTGATCAGGCTAAAATGGAAAAAATGCAAAAGGAAAAGGAATTCAGGCTTCTCAGTGTTTGCCAGTATAAATCATCTTAGGAAGAATGAGAATCCAAAGGAGAAAATGAAACACTCTCTCTCAAAGAGCTGTACAGTAAGGCTTTTGGAAAGAAACCTTGAGGTCACACATAGAAATGCCACACAGAAATGCCAACTCTAGGGGCTGGGGTTGTGGCTCAGTGGCAGAGCGCTGGCCTCGCATGTGCACAGCCCAGGTTCGATCCTCAGCACCACGTAAACATAAATGCATTGCATTGTGTACAACTAAAGTAAATAAATAAATATAAAAAAAAAAAAAAAAAAAAGATTACTCAACTACTAAGGTCTCCATTCTGAAAAAGGAAGCAGAATTGAGTTTTCTGCACCTAATTAAAATATTAGCCCATTTATTTTGCATTTTAAAGGGTAAATGATTTGGCTGAATAAACCCAAATCCCAACCATAATTTGTTTCATGAAAAAAGAACATGAAAAAGATGGGAGGTGAGAAAAATATACACACCCACATGTGCCATGGAAAGAGGATGAAAGGAAAGCAAAAACCGCAATGAAGATAACTGTGATCAGGCTAAAATGGAAAAATGCAAAAGGAAAAGGAATTCAGGCTTCTCAGTGTTTGCCAGTATAAATCATCTTAGGAAGAATGAGAATCCAAAGGAGAAAATGAAACACTCTCTCTCAAAGAGCTGTACAGTAAGGCTTTTGGAAAGAAACCTTGAGGTCACACATAGAAATGCCACACAGAAATGCCAACTCTAGGGGCTGGGGTTGTGGCTCAGTGGTAGAGCGCTCACCTAGCACGTGCGCGGCCCAGGTTCGATCCTCAGCACCACATAAACATAAATGCATTGCATTGTGTACAACTAAAGCAAATAAATAAATATTAAAAAAAAAAAAAAAGAAAAAAAGAAAGAAATGCCAACTCTACCTTCTTTTTTCACTTTGGTGACAACATTCTGAGTTTCAGACCATCGTTCCACAATCTCCTTGCAGATATTAAGCAGGGAATCTTCTTCCTAGTTGGAAAAGTAGACTGATTAATTTTCTGAGAGAGTTCTCAAAAATAACAGCAACCTTAAAAAAGGTCTATGCAGGCCGGGCGCGGTGGTGCATGCCTGTAATCCCAGCACTTGGGAGGCCGAGGCAGAAGGATCACGAGTTCAAAGCCAGCCTCAGCCATGGTGAGGCACTTAGCAACTCAGTGAGACCCTGTCTCTAATAAAAAATACAAAAAAGGGCTGGGGGTGTGGCCCAGTGGTCAAGTGCCCCTGAGTTCAATCCCCGGTACCAAAAAAAAAAAAAAAAGGTCTATGCAGAGGGCCCAGCTCTTCCTGCTAGAGTCAAGAAGAAATCCTGGGAAGGTTTTGGGAGCCACAGAATATTTCTCTTCTGATGCTCTGGGCACAGAAGGAATCCTGTGTCTCTGTCCCAGAATCCACACCTGCTAGATCAAGAGCACCCACTCCATCCTGCCAAGCTCCACGGTAAGATTCCCACCACCTCATTCTCAAAAAATAAATAAATTTTTAAAAAATGGATTTTATACACTATGATGTTTTGATATATATTTACATTGGGCATGAAACTAATACATTCATAATCTTACATATTTGTCAGTTTCTTAGAGTGAAAACATTTAAAATTTACTCTCTCAGCAATTCTGAAATACACATTATTATTTTAGTCACCATTCTGTGCCACGGCTCATTAAAGCTTATTTCTCAGTGAAATTTTCTACCTTTAATCAGCATCTCCCTTTTTCCCTTCCCTACTCTCTCCTTACTTTTTTTTTTTTTTTGCAGAGGGGCATTACCAGGGATTGAACCCAGGGGCACTTAACCACTAAGCCACATCCCCAGCCCTATTTTGTATTTTATTTAGAGACAGGGTCTCACTGAGTTGCTTAGTGCCTTGCTTTTGCTGAGACTGGCTTTGAACTTAGGATCCTCCTGCCTTAGCCTCCAGAGCTGCTGGGATTATAGGCATGCGCCACCAAGCCCAGCTCTCCTTTTATTTTTTTTTTTAATATTTATACATTTTAGTTGTACACAATGCCTTTATTTTTACGTGATGCTGAGGATCGAGAACCCAGGCTGCACACATTCTAGGTGAGCACTCTACCACTGAGCCACAACCCCAGCCCTCTCAACTTTTATTATTAATTTTTTTTTGGGGGGGGGTACCAGGGATTGAACTCAGGGGCACTCGACCACTGGGCCACATCCCCAGCCCTTTTTTGTATTTTTATTAGAGACAGGGTCTCACTGAGTTACTAAATGCCTCGCCACTGCTGAGGCTGGCTTTGAACTTGCGATCCTCCTGCCTCAGCCTCCCAAAGTACTGGGATTACAGGCATGCGCCACCGCGCCCGGCTTATTAATTTTTTTGATACCAGGGATTGAATCCCAGACTTATGAGCAAGTTTCTTTATTTCTGGTTCAGAAAAAAAAAATTGAAATAAGGAGTGCTTTACCACTGAGGAACATCCCTAAACCTTTTTTGAGATAGGGATTTGCTAAATTGCTGAGGCGGGCCTAGAACCTGTGATTCACTTGTCTCAGCCTTCCAAGTTGCTGGGGTTACAGGCATGCACCACTCTGCCTGGCTTATGAGCAACTTTCTTAACTTTCTGAACTTCACATTTTCCCAGGATTTTAGTTAGGATAAATAAAAATGTGTTTAAAGTGCCTACTTGGCAAAAGCATAGGCATTCAAAAATACAGGCATTTGGGCTGGGGTTGTGGCTCAGCGGCAGAGCGCTCGCCTCGCACATGCGCGGCCCGGGTTCGATCCTCAGCACCACGTAAACATAAATGTATTGCATTGTGTACAACTAAAGTAAATAAATAACATTAAAAAAAAATACAGGCATTCTCTCCATGTTTATTGTGTCTGCCTTCACCAGCTTCATGACAAGTAGACTTCACAGGACAAGGTATCAGAGTTCACACTTATTAGGTGCTTACCCCATGTTCTAGGCACTGTACTAAAAACTTTACATAAAAATTCTCAATTCATGGGCTGGGGTTGTGGCTCAGCGGCAGAGCGCTCGCCTCGCACGTGCGCGGCCCGGGTTCGATCCTCAGCACCACGTACAAATAAACCCATTGTGTACAGCTAAAGCAAATAAATAAATATTTAAAAAAAAAAAAAAAAAAAAAAATTCTCAATTCAGCCGGGCGCGGTGGCGCACGCCTGTAATCCCAGCACTTTGGGAGGCTGAGGCAAGAGGATCGCGAGTTCAAAGCCAGCCTCAGCAATGGTGATGCACTTAGTAACTCAGTGAGACCCTGTCTTTAATAAAATATAAAAAAGGGCTGGGGATGTGGCCCAGTGGTCGAGTGCCCCTGAGTTCAATCCCCGGTACCAAAAAAAATTCTCAATTCACCAGGTGTGAGGGTGCATGCCTTTAGTAATCCAGAGACTGAGGCAGGAAAATTGCAAGTTCAAAGTCAGCCTCTGCAACTTAGTGAGGCCCTAAGCAACTTAGAGAGACACTGTCTCAAAATAGAAAATAAATGTGGCTGGGGATGTGGCTCAATAGTTGAGCGCCCCTAGGTTCAATCATAGTACAAAAAAAACAAAATCTCAATTCACAGCTGGGAGCAGTGGCACATGCCTGAATCCCAGCAGCTCAGGAGGCTGAGGCAGGAGGATCAAAAGTTCAAGGACAGACTCAGCAATTTAGCAAGGCCCTAAGCAACTTAGACCCTGTCTCAAAATAAAAAATAAAAAGGTTGGGAATGTAGCTCAGTGGTAAAACTGCCCCTGGGTTAGAGTCCCATTTAAAAAAAAAAAAAAAGAATTCTCATTTTTTTCTCAATTTTTAACATAGGGGCTGGGGTTGTGGCTCAGAGGAAGAGCACTCACCTAGCATGCATGAGGCACTGGGTTCAATCGTCAGCACCACATAAAAATAAAACAAAGGTATTGTCTCATTACCCTAAGTGTATGTATGAAGTCACGAATGGTGTGAATATACTTTGCATACAACCAGAGATTTGTAAAAGAGTGCTCTATATGTATAATATGAAATGTAATGCATTTTGCTGTCATTTGTATCATCTTAGAATAAAAAATAATTTAAAAAATAAAAAGAGACATCACATAAGAAATGTGTATATGTTTATGTGTGTGTGTGTCAGACAAAGGCCTAGTATTTAAAATATGTAAAGAACTCCTTCAACCTAATGACAAGAATACAAATGACTCAATTAAAAATTGAGCAAAAATTCGGACACTTTACCCAAGAACAAAGGCACAAAAGCACATAAAATGGTTGTAAACATTTTGATGCTCTCCATTATTACTATTAAGGAAATGCAAATTAAAACTACAATAAGATACCTCTACATGGCCAAAAGAATGACTAAATAAAAAGAGCGAACATCAAGTTTTTGCAGAGGATATGGAACAAACTCTCATGCATTGCTGGTGGAAATGTAAATTAATACAAACACTTTGGAAAACTGTTCAACAGTCTATTCTACAATTAAACACACACTTGTGTATGAACTATTAATTCCACTCCTATGAGAGAAAAGAAACAACATCATATGTCCACAAAGAGCACGTATAAGAATGTTCCTACAGCTTTATTCTAATGCCCCTATCGTAGAAACAACTCCAATGTCCATCAACATTTGGTGAATGGGCAATAAAAAGGATCAAACATTGGATACAAGCAAAGCAACAGGATGAATTTCAAAAAGCATGCTGAGTGAAAGAATACGAATTATATTATTTTATTCATATGAAATGCTAGAAAAGACAAATCTGTAGTTATAAAAACAACTCAGTGGACCTAGAGTGGGGTGAGGTGGAGGATTGCCTTCAAAGAGCACCTTAGGGGAGATGGAACTGTTCATTACCTTAATTGGGGTAGTGGTCACAGGTGCAAACATTGTTCCAAACTCATCAGACTGTGCACTTCATATGAGGGCAATATATTGAATGTACACTAATTTTTGTTTCAATAAAGCTAATTAAAAACTTTGAAAAAAAATAAAGGTAGCCGGGCGCGGTGGCGCACGCCTGTAATCCCAGCACTTTGGGAGGCTGAGGCAGGAGGATCGTGAGTTCAAAGCCAGCCTCAGCAATGGCAAGGCACTTAGCAACTCAGTGAGACCCTGTCTCTAAATAAAATACAAAAAAGGGCTGGGGATGTGACCCAGTGGTCGAGTGCCCCTGAGTTCAATCCCTGGTACCAAAAAAAATAAATAAATAAATAAATAAAATAAAATAAAGGTATTGCGTCCACCTACAACTAAAAAATAAATGTTAAGGAAAAAAAAAAAACACAAGTACATAAAGTATTACTACTGCTATTCAATTTATACATGAGGAAACCAAAGTACAGAGGTTAAGTAACTTGCCCAAGGTCATACAAGTAATAATAAATTAAAGAGGACTTGAGCTGGGTGCAGATGCCTGTAATCCCAGCAGCTTGGGAGGCTGAGGCAAGAGGATCATGAGTTCAAAGCCAGCCTCAGAAACTTAGTGAGGCCCTAAAAATTTTGGCAAGACCCTGTATTTAAATAAAACATAAAAAAGGGCTGCAGGCCGGGTGCGGTGGCGCACACCTGTAATCCCAGCACTTGGGAGGCTGAGACAGGAGGATCACAAGTTCAAAGCCAGCCTCAGCAATGGTGAGGCACTTAGCAACTCAGTGAGACTCTGTCTCTAACCAAATACACACACAAAAAAAGGGCTGGGGATGTGGCCCAGTGGTCGAGAGTCCCTGAGCTCAATCCCTGGTACCATAAAAAAAAAAAAAAAGGGGGCTGCAGATGTGGCTCAGTGGTTGAGCACCCCTGGCTAAGATCCCATATTCTTTTTTTTTTTTTTTTTTTTTTTTAATATTTATTTATTTGCTTTAGTTGTACACAATGCGATGCATTTATGTTTACGTGGTGCTGAGTTTCGAACCCGGGCCGCGCACATGCGAGGCGAGTGCTCTGCCGCTGAGCCACAACCCCAGCCCCAATCCCATATTCTTCACCACTGTATTATGCTATCCCAAAAAAAAGTGAAAAGTTAGAACATAAACTAATTATGAAATCTTTGTTTTGTATCAACAAAGGATTCTTTCCTGTACCATTCATCCTTTTACTGCATGTGCTAGACACACAGAAACTTCTTTGGGCCAGAGTTTCCATAATTCATAGACTCTCCAGCAGGAAAAGCAAAGGAACAGGAAAAGAAAAAAGGATTAGAAAAGAAGTGGAGAGCCACATAAAAAGGATGCTCTTGGAGGACAAACTGGTTTATTTAACCCCGTTTCCTCACCTAATCCAAAGTGGTTCGATTACCCATTTTTTCATTTATTCATCCAGAAAGTGCCTGCTTTGTTCAACACACTAAGATGTGAGCCAGGAAATGAATGAAAAGTAGTGTCTGGCTTCATAACACAATTTGGAAGGCTGGTATATAAATAGTTGCCATAAAACATGATACCCTAGGCTGGGGCTGTAGATCAGTGGCAGAGCGCTTGCCTAGCATGTATGAGGCACTGGTTCAATCCTCAGCACCACATAAAAATAAACAAACAAAATAAAGGCATTCTGTCCATCTATAACTACCAAAAAAATACATAATACCCTAACTATCCTACATAAAATTGTAACCTACCCCTCCATTGCATCTCTGATCTTCTTTAAATGCTCCCTTTTCCCTGGCACTTATCATTTTTCTAACATAGCACTGTAATTTACTGGTAAAGCTTTTCCCTTCTAGATTATAACCCCAAAAGTATAGGAATTTCTGTTTTGTAGTAATGGTAGTACCTGGCACACAGTAATCCATCGATAAAAATGTGATGAACCAATCAATCAGTGCAAGTACTACTGGACAGAATAAAGGAAAATGATAGGAAATTTTATTTACTGTTATTTGCTCCAGTCTATACATTACTATTCTTGAATTTACCTAACTATGTATCTATGTATCTATGTATGTATCTATCTATTCAAACCCAGGGCCTTGTGCATGCAAGGCAAGCACTCTACCAACTAAGCTATATCCCCAGCCCACTATTCTTGAATTTTACCTCAAATTACTGCTAACAAATTTCATCATTCCTAATATTGAATCCTAGCCCAATCTGGCAACTTGGTTTGGCCATGCTTTTTGTTTTTCCTAGAAAGAAATGTGATACAAAAGTTAGGGGCCTGGGCTGGGGTTGTGGCTCAGCGGGTAGAGCGCTCGCCTAGCACGTGCGCGGCCCGGGTTCGATCCTCAGCACCACGTAAACATAAATGCATTGCATTGTGTACAACTAAAGCAAATAAATGAATATTAAAAAAAAAAAAGCCGGGCGCGGTGGCGCACGCCTGTAATCCCAGCACTTTGGGAGGCTGAGACAGGAGAATCGCGAGTTCAAAGCCAGCCTCAGCAATGGTGCGGCACTTAGCAACTCAGTGAGACCCTGTCTCTAAATAAAATACAGAAAAAAAAGGGCTGGGGATGTGGCCCAGTGGTCGAGTGCCCCTGAGTTCAATCTCCGGTACCACAAAAAAAAAAAAAAAAAAAGTTAGGGGCCTTTGGCATTATATGCTGCCAGACTGACTGACTGACAGCAGCACTTTGAACTATGTGCTTAATATAAATCATATTTCTTGGCTCTTTTTGCTCTGTAAAGATGCTCCTCATGTTTTATGGAGAAGAACCTTGTCTCACTTTATGATTCCTGGTCTATTCTTCCCAGAGTCAGTTTCTATCTAGAAGAAAATTAAACTGGTATGTGAATTGGACAGAGCAATGAAGCCAACTGTAAAAGTGATTTTGTTGGGCTGGATATGTAGCTTAGTGGTAGAGTGTTTGCATAATGTATGCAACGCTGGTTCAATAACCAGAACTGGGGGAAATTTTTTTTGTTTTCTGCAGCTTATGCAACAACATGAAAACACAAAGAACCAAATCTGTTTCTAAATTACTTTGCCTTTTCTATCAAGTGTCTGTTAAAAAAAAAAAAAAAGTATGAGGCAAACACATTTCCCTTTATCTATAGATCCACAGCTTCAAATAATGACACCATGAAAAGGACTGGTTAAGAAGCTGGTGCATGCCGGGCGCGGTGGCTCACGCCTGTAATCCCAGCACTTTGGGAGGCTGAGGCAGGAGGATCGCGAGTTCAAAGCCAGCCTCAGCAGTGGCGAGGCACTTAGCAACTCAGTGAGACCCTGTCTCTAAATAAAAATACAAAAAAGGGCTGGGGATGTGACCCAGTGGATGAGTGCCCCTGAGTTCAATCCCCGTACCACAAAAAAAAAAAAAAAAAAAAAAAAGAAGCTGGTGCAAAGAAGTACCAAAGTTCTTTGTTTTGGGGGGAGGGGGAACTTTATACTGGGGATTGAACCCAGGGGCACTCAACCACTGAGCCATATCTCCAGGACCCCCCCCCCTTTTGTTGTGGTACTGGGGATTGAACTCAGGGGCACTCGACCACTGGGTCACATCCCCAGCCCTTTTTTGTATTTTATTTAGAGACAGGGTCTCACTGAGTTGCTAAGTGCCTCGCCATTGCCGAGGCTGGCTTTGAACTCGCAATCCTCCTGCCTCAGCCTCCCAAAGTGCTGGGATTACAGGCGTGCGCCACCGCACCCGGCCCCCCCCCCTTTTTTTTTTTTAATTTGAGACAGGGTCTCACTAAGTTGCTTAGGGTCTTGTTAAATTGCTGAGGCTAGCCTTAAACTTGAGATCCTCCTGCCTCCACCTACTGAGCTGCTGGGATTGCAGGTCTATGCCACTGCGCCTGGGCCAAGTTATTTTAACAGCTTTTTCACGAAGTCTTTAGAAATTTCTCAGATGGAAATAAAAACAAAAATTCTGGGCTGGGGAATGCTTGCCTGGCATGCACGAGACCCTGGGTTCAATCCCCAGCACCACCAAAAAAAAGGAAAAAGAAATGAAGATTCTTTGTCTCTTGTTCTTTTCTGCTATAATCTGCAATGTCAGAGTACAAGAAAAGAATTTATTCAGCCATTCAGGCATGGTAGTGCACACCAGTAACCCCAGTGATTCAGGAGGCTGAGACAAGAGGAGTGCAAGTTCAAAGCCAGCCTCAACAGGTTAGTGATACCCTCAGCATAAAGAAAGAACTAAATGATGGGCTGGGGTTGTGGCACAGTGGTAGAGTGCTCACCTAGCACTAGCACCAGCCTAGGTTCGATCCTCAGCACCACGTAAAAATAAATAAATAAAATAAACATTAAAAAAACGAAGAACATTAAAAAAAAAAAAAAAAAAAAAAGAAAGAACTAAATGAAAGAAATAAACAGAGAGGAAAGGTGGCTCAACAGTAAAACAGGTTTATTTGGGACAAACCTGTGGAGGGGGGCCCAGCAGAGACTTGAGACTCATTTTCCATTTATAGCCTGGAATAGATGTAGGGATGAGGGAGGAATGCCATGAGGGAGTGGAGGAATTTTGGGGGTTAGGCTGTTGCTAAGGGGTTGTGAGGGAAGGGTCCTTGTGGTCCTCAACTCTATTATTTGAGGTGGTCACTGTTCCTGTCAAATCTGATAGTTTTCAGGATTTCAGTCCCAGATAACAATTTCCTTTCTTTGTACGATGATGAAATATTGTTTGGGGTTTTCTTGGCATGATGATGGAATATTGTCCAGGGTGACTCTTATTCTGAAAGGGAGGATGTGTTTCAAAATGGCATTGCCTGTGTCAAGTTCTTCCTAACAGTCATAAACGTAGTGAGACTCTGTCTCAAAAAATAAAATGGGCTAGGGCTGGGGTTATGGCTCAGTGGCAGAGCGCTCGCCTTGCACGTGCGCGGCCCAGGTTCGATCCTCAGCACCACATAAACATAATGCATTGTGTACAACTAAAGTAAATAAATAAATATTTAAAAAAAAAAATAAAAATAAAATGGGCTGAGTGATATAGCTCAGTGGTAAAGCAGGTTCAATGGTGAAACCCCAGGTTCAATCCCCAGTACCCCACTCCCTGCAAAAAATATATCCCACTATATTGAATTTCCACTGAACTACCAAGCTGCCTCACAAGTTGTGCTACAGCTTTCCCTTTTATAGGCCAATCTTGCCAGAGCAGGTTCTGAGACTCAAAGAGGTTCTTGCCAGAGGGATCTGGGATATCTACATTATTGTTATATTTCAACCTGTGCCAATGAATGAACTGCACTTCCATCAAGTGTAAGTAAATCATTTTTTTCCTTGCATGTGCCACCTCCAAAAATACTCTTGTATTTGAAAAAATGTTTTCTGCCTTCTATACTTCTCTACAAAGTACATGTATACATATTTATATCTACATGTTCATAGTATCTTTTTTTTTTTTTTTTTTTTTTTTTGTGGTACCAGGGATTGAACTCAGGGGCACTCGTCCACTGGGTCACATCCCCAGTCCTTTTTTGTATTTTTATTTAGAGACAGGGTCTCACTGAGTTGCTAAGTGCCTCGCCATTGCTGAGGCTGGCTTTGAACTCGCGATCCTCCTGCCTCAGCCTCCCAAAGTGCTGGGATTACAGGCGTGCGCCACCGCGCCCGGCTACATGTTCATAGTATCTTTTTTTTTTTTTTTTTTTTTTTGGTACCGGGGATTGAACTCAGGGGCACTCGACCACTGGGCCACATCCCCGGCCCTTTTTTTTTGTATTTTTATTAGAGACAGGGTCTCACTGAGTTACTAAGTGCCTCGCCATTGCTGAGGCTGGCTTTGAACTCGCGATCCTCCTGCCTCAGCCTCCCAAAGTGCTGGGATTACAGGCGTGCGCCACCGCGCCCGGCTTCATAGTATCTTTTGATTCTGGTTTTTTGTTTTGTTTTGGTCTGTGTGTGTAGTGCTGGGGATTGAACCCAAGGACCCTCTACTACTGAGCTACACTCTTAGCCCTTTTTGTTTTTGAGACAGGGATTTGCTAAGTTGCTAAGCCTGGCCTCTTTCTATGTTACAGTCTTCTCACCTTAGCCTCCTCAGTAGCTGGGATTACAAGCATGTGCCACCATGCCTATCCTTATTCATTTTGTAAACAGTTCCTGTTTTAAACTGGCTTTAAGAATAGCAAGAGAGGAGCCAGGCGCGGTGGCGCATGCCTGTTATCCCAGCACTTGGGAGGCTGAGGCAGGAGGATCGTGAGTTCAAAGCCAGCCTCAGTGATGGTGAGGCACTTAGCAACTCAGTGAGACCCAATCTCTAAATAAAATACAAAAAAGGGCTGGGGATGTGGCCCAGTGGTCGAGTGTCCCCGAGTTCAATCCTCGGTACCAAAAAAATAAATAAATAAAAAAGAATAGCAAGTGAGGGGGATGGGGTTGTGGCTAAGTAGTAGAGCGCTTGCCTAGCACGCATGAGGCACTGGGTTCGATTTCCAGCACCACATAAAATAAACAAAATAAAGCGATTGTGTCCATCTACAACTAAAAGAATATTAAAAAAAAAAAAAAAAAAAAAAATGGCAAATGAGGGGCTGAGGTTGTGGCTCAATGGTAGAGCCCTTGCCTAGCATGTGTGAGGCACTGGCTTCGATTCTCAGCACCGCATATAAATAAATGAATAAAATAAAGGTCCATCAACATCTTAAAAAAAAAAGGGGGGGGGGAGACTAACAAATGTACAAACCTGAGCACTTACCAAGAAAAGAATAATGCTTTTGATGGATTGGCAGCTTTCACAGTAGTAGTCCAATTTCCAGCATCTATCTCTTCTAAACCATGAATGCAGAGACAACTCTAGTGTCTATGTACAGTATTTAGTGATGACACAAATTTTATTTTTGAGATTGTTGTAATTTTTTTAATATTTATTTATTTGCTTTAGTTGTACACAATGCATTTGTCTTTACTTGGTGCTGAGGATCGAACCCGGGTCGCACACATGCTAGGCGAGCGCTCCACCGCTGAGCCACAACCCTAGCCCCCCCCCCCCACCAGACTGTTGTATTTTAAAAGAACCTGATGGACAGCCACAGACAGCAACTGATCTATTCTATTCCGTCCAACCAATCTATTCTATAGAGTCACCATCTAATAATTGTGTGCTGGAGGTGGGGGAAATGGGGATGAATGAGGCAGAATATTCAGGTTGGAAAAGTGGACATTTTAGTCATTTATTACAGGTAAACAGCTTAAAGTAAACATTTCTGAATCAATTTGCTTCTAAGACGCTAAATACAAAATGTATCTTTCTTTTTTTATATTTTTCTAATCACTCCCCCCCACACACACACCTATTACTTAATTTCTAAATACTGTAAAGAATCAAGCACAACATTTGCTTCAGTTCCACCTGCCATGAAAAGATCTTTACCATGAGCTTAACTTTTCCAGCCTCCTTCTGTACCGAAAGAAGAACTGAGAGGGAACTTCCTGCAGGCTTTTGTCATGGGACAGCCCTAGGCACTGCTCCCATTGGAAATAAATATCCCAAGAACATTTTATTCCCCACTCTGAACACTAAAACGGATGGGAATGGAATTTTTTTTTTAGTTTTAGCTAAAACTCTCATTTTAGACATCCCAGCGCCTTCACAAGATATTCCGCAACTTACCCACAGGCATCCGAGAGGGCCTCGTTGCCAGGAATAAGGGAAAGACATTCCTCTCGAAGCACCTGCAATCCTCAAGCTTTCCCAAACCTGGTTTGGGGGCAACCTCCTTCATCCGCAGCCCAGAGCTAGAAGTGTACTTCTCGTAGGTGACACCGGGTAGGGGCAGAGGCATGCGAAGTACTGACTGAGATTCTCAGATGCTGGCCTCAGGCTGAAGGATGTGTCCGGGCTACTCACCAGAAAAGCAGAGAGGATGCCCTGCAGAGCGTCCAACTTCTCTTCCTCCTCCTCCTCCTGCAGGACACCAAGGATGTAGGAACCGTAAACGGCTTGGTCCACTCCCAGCGCCTCCAACCGTCCGTCCAGCCAGGATCCAAAACCCCCGCCCCCGCCATCACTTTCGCCGGAGGTTGCCGCGGCCACTTCGCAGGGCGCCGCCATCTTGGGGTCAGGGTCCTTCTAGCCCCCGGGGTGCCTACCGCAGTGCCTGACGGGCCGCGCCGCGGAGCCAGCGCGCATGCCCGGAGAGGAAGCCCACGCCCCCGCGCGCCGGGAGTGTGGCCTGCTTCGGTGTTTTATACCTTCCTAACAAAGCGCGTGTTCGGTTACACATTGTCACTCAATTGCACAGGAACTCCGGCAGGTGAGTATCCTTAATAGACTCTTCAACTGCGGACGTTCAGAGAGGTTCAGTAAGTTGGCCAAAATCACGCGGCTAATGACAGGACTGGACCTGAACTTCGATTCCAAGGCTTCTGCTCATCTCACCCAGCTGCCCTTCCACGAGCACTTGTAGGATGCTAAGCCACCCACTCTCGCATGGCTTTTAAGCAGGGCCTGCTGCTTCTACTGGGAACATCTACCATCGCTACCGACTCCTGCCACCTTCTCCATGCCAAGCCCCACTCCCTGAAAACGCAAGCTCCAGAAAACCTTCTTTAATTCCCTTCAGTCTGCGTTAAGAACTCTTGCATTGTGCTGCATTTGTTTCTGTGCAGTCGTCGTGCTGTGCTTGTTGCAGTACTGGACAAATAGTAGGTGCTCAATAAATGCACAGGCGCCTTCATTTTATTTCTTTCAGTCATTGGTTCCACGTTTACACAGGAATACCTTGAGAGTCTACTTTATCCTCTGCCAGGCATTGTCCTAAGATCTTTTCATGCATTATCTCTTGTAATCCTCCCTACAACCCTATGAGAAAATGCTTTTATTATCTGCACTTTGGGTTTTGGTTTGTTCCCCACTTCCCCATTTCTTCATTTCTTTTGGAAGCAGGGGTAACAAGGATTGAATCCAGGGGCTCTTAACCACTTAGCCACATCCCAGACCCACCCCCCCCCCCTTTTTTTTTATGTGGTGCTGGTGGGGATTGAACCCAGGGCGTTGTGCATGTGAGCCAAATCCCCAGCATCCCCAGACCTTTCTATTTTTTATTTTGACACAGGGTCTCACTAAATTGCTCAGGGCCTTGCTATGTTGCTGAGGCTAGCAGACAAGCTCACAATATCAAATTTGAACCCCTTAAGGTCGAGGGCTTTCTTTTGGAGTTTGACCTGTGAAAGAGGAGGTCTTAGTTAACAAAAGGGAGGATTATTTTATTTATGACTTTTTCTTGGAGAGGGGGTTGGGCACTTTATGGAAATGGGGATCCACCTTCTTTTTCTTTTTTTTTTTTTTCTTTTCTTTTTTTTTTTTTTTTTTGGTGCCGGAGATTGAATTCAGGGGCACTAGACCACTGGGCCACATCCCCAGCCCTTTTTTGTATTTTATTTAGAGACAGGGTCTCACTGAGTTGCTAAGTGCCTCACCATTGCTGAGGCTGGCTTTGAACTTACGATCCTCCTGCCTCAGCCTCACAAGTGCTGGGATTACAGGCATGTGCCACCACGCCCGGCCTTTTTCTTCTTATATGGACTGGTTATGGTCTGGGTAGAAAGCAGTTCTGACCAAAGTGGTGCTGACAGACAACCCTTTTGTAATGCATTACAGAATAATGGAATGAGCTGGGGGACGAGAGGGCAGAAACTGGGCTTGCCTGGTTCTAGTTTGTTCTGTTTTGGAGCCAGGTAGGGGTTACCCAACTTGCTTATCTCTAGGACACAAAAAGAATGGTACATAAAAAAAAAAAAAAAGAATGGTACATATATTGTGTGAGCCCCTGAGAAAAAAATACGGTGTCATTCTGAGGACAAGCAACTTGGTTCTTGTTTAGAGATGAGGAGGTTCTTGTAGAGAAAGAAAAAAAGACCCTTAGTAGGTGGGGAGTCACATCTAGGAACATGACTGTTATGCTTGTCCTTTTAGTTAGATGAACAAAACCTTCAACTTGTAACAGATCAACTAGAACAAAAATATATTATTTATTTAAATGTCACCAGATTTCAAAGCTTTACACAGTGTGCCCGCAAATGAGTTATGGGTAGACTGTTGACCAAATAAGACTATTCTGAACCCCAAATACAGAATGATTGTAGTAGAATTTTATTTTCAAGAACTTTGTCTGAGAACCTGCACATTTGTTCCCTGAAAAGTCATATGTATATAATCAGAGAGCTCAACCCTAGGCATGTCACTTGTCTTTGTCTTCTCTAAGAGGAATAGAGTGCCCACACTCTTTGTGCACTCTTTTGTTGTGGCCTTCAATAAATCTTTGTTTGTAGGGAAACTGGTGTATCTGTGAGGCCCCAGTTGGATCCCCAGCACCACCAAAAGAAGAAGAAAAAAAAAATCATTGCTTGTGCTTCACTTTCTGATATGTCCTGAAATTTTTCTCCAGAGACCATCAAGAACTTCCCCAGGCCAGACGCATGGCACACACCTGTAATCCCAGCGGCTTGGGGAGCTGAGACAGGAGGATCGTGAGTTCAAAGCCAGTCTCATCAATGGCGAGGCACTAAGCAATTCAGTGAGACCCTGTCTCTAATAAAATACAAAATAAGGGCTGGGGATGTCGCTCAGTGGTCAAGTGCCCCTGAGTTCAATCCCCCGTACAAAAAAAAAAGAACCTGCCCAGACCCAGTTGAGATCCCCTTCCCTTTGGAGGGACTTCCTTGGACCCCTGTCAGGTGACAGTTTTATCATAGTTATATATGAATAGATACTAAATGAATGTTACAAATACATGTGTCAAAATACAGGATAGGGGCTGGGGATGTAGCTCAGTTGGTAGAGCGCTTGCCTTCCATGTGCGCGGCCCGGGTTCGATCCTCAGCACCGCGTAAACATAAGTAAATTCATTGTGTACAACTAAAGTAAATAAATAAATGCTTTGAAAAAAAAATACAGGATAGTAGTCGGGCGCAGTGGTGCATGCCTGTAATCCCAGCACTTGGGAGGCTGAGGCAGGAAGAGCACGGAGTTCAAAGCCAGCCTCAGCAATGTGAGGCACTTAGCAACTCAGTGAGACCCTGTCTCTAATAAAATACAAAAAAGGGCTGGGGATGTGGCCCAGTGGTTGAGTACCCCTGAGTTCAATCCCCAGTACCAAAAAAAAAAAAAAAAAAAAAAAACAGGATAGTCACATTCTATAAAACTGAACACACAGTAAAATGCACTGGAGCCAGGCATAGTGGCACACGTCTATAATCCCAACAGCTCCGGAAGCTAAGGCAGTAGGATCGAGAGTTCAAAGCCAGCCTCAGCAAAAGTAAGGGCCTAAGCAACTCAGTGAGACCTGTCTCTCAATAAAATACAAAATAGGACTGTGGATGTGGCTCAGTGGTCAAGTAACCTTGAGTTCAGTTCCCCATACCCCCACAAAATAGTAAAATATACTGGAGAGTTAAAAGGCTTGGATAAATGAATCACAAAACGCCTTATGTTTGCCAATGATACTTCATGGAATTAGTTGTATTGGAATAAGAGAGTTCAATTTTTAAAATTATGTTAGAGCTTGACATGAAGTTGTTCAACTGGCAGTAAAGGCATAACTTTAGAGATATTTACATCTAAAAAAAAAATACCAGATGGTATGAACTTTAGTCCTGAGGCTTCTGTGTTTCACTGAATAAGAATGGAACACTAATGAAGTCAGAGGATAGAAGCAACCCCCAAAGACTTGCCTTTTTGTCGTGTTCACAGATGTGCCTATTTATTTACTTATTTGGGGGCTGGTCATGGAACCCAGGACCTCGTGCATGTGAAGTGCATTCTCTACCACTGAGTTACAGCCTCAGCTCCAAATAGTCCAGTGGCTGTCTTGCAGGTGTTGCTTATCAGTTTACAGACTTGGGAGCCCTCATGACTCAAGGATCAGTTTGACCTACACCCATGATCCCAGCCACTCAAAAGGCTGAGGCAAGAGGATCACAAGTTGGAGGCCAGCATGGGCAATTTAACAAGACTGCCACAAAATTTAAAAAAAAAAAAAAAAAAAAATTTTAAAGGGATAATGGTATAGCTTAGTGGTAAATCCCCCTTGGCTTCAATCCTCAGTATCAAAAAAAGAAAAGAGAGAGAGATGCTCAGGCTGTCTCCCTCTGAAGATGGCCCTACATTCTTCCTTGAACATGTTTTCCTTGTTTTACCCCCAAACTTTTTACCCTCAAGATGGCCAGCATTCTCCCTTGAATATGCATTTCTTACTTAATCCAAAAGATTCCCTCCCCCCAACATATATATATACATATATATCCTCATTCTCCCTTGAATAAGTATCTGCTTTCCAAATAATTCTGTCTCTGAAAAATAAAGTATGCTCAATAACATTAATTTTACGAATGTGAAAATTAAAATTGTAATGAAATGCCATTTCTGCTCAGATCAAAAAGTCTGATAATAGCTGGGTGCGGTGGCACACGCCTGTAATCCCAGCACTTTAGGAGGCTGAGGCAGGAGGATCGTAAATTCAAAGCCAGCCTCAGCAATGGCGAGGCACTTAGCAACTCAGTGAGACCCTGTCTCTAAATAAAAAATACAAAAAAGGGCTGGGGATGTGACCCAGTGGTCGAGTGCCCCTGAGTTCAATAATCCGCCCCCCCACCACCACAAAAAAAAAAAAGTCTGGTAATAAGGCTGGGGATGTAGCTCAGTGGTAGAGCACTTTCCTCCTATGCACAAAGCCATGACTCTGGTCCGCTGCACCACACACACACACACAAGAAGCCTGATTGTAACTGTGTTGACCTGTAATAGGGTAACAGACACTGGTAAATGTTGGAGCAGGAAGTAAATTGGTACTCTTTTTTGAGGAGTTATTTTTAAAGACACAGCATTTCTATTTTGAGGAATGTATTATAAGACATACATATGTGCAGAGTGACATAAGGGTATTATTGCAGTGAAGCTCTTTATGGTAAAAGGACAAAAATAGTCTATATTCTATATATAGGAGATTGGTTCAGGAAAGCCTGGTATGGCCATGCAAAGTATTATGCAGCTATAAAAATGAATGGGGGGGGGGCCGCTGGGGTTGTGGCTCAGTGGCAGAACACTTGCCTAGCACATGCGAGGCACTGGGTTCTATCCTCAGCACCACAAACAAAAAATGAGCAAATAAAATAAAGCCATGCTGTCCATCCACAACTACAATTTTTTTTTTAAATGAATGGGGGCGATGGAGATGTAGCTGGGTAATAGAGGGTGTGCCGAGTGCGTGTGAGGTCCTGGATTCAATCCCCAGCACCACAGAAAAGAAAAATAACAAAAAAACTACTTAATGTAGCCATGTGTAGTAGTGCGCTCCTGTAATCCCAGCACCCAGGAGATTAAAGTCAGAGGATCATCACTCGAATCCAGGAGTTCAAGATCAGCCTTTGCAGCACAGCAACACTTTGTCTCAAAAAACAAAAACCACAAAGCTTTTTTATGTACTGACATGTAACAAAATTCAAGATATAGTGTTAGAAAAGTGAAGCTCAAAACAGTGTGTAATGATGTTACTACTATTTGTGTTTAAAAGAAAGGTGGAATACGAGAATGCATATATTTATCTGCCCTTGCATGTGCATAGAGTGTGTGAGAAGATACACAGAGCTATAAGGATGTCACCGAGGAGAGCTAGTTTTGAGCTAGTTGTTACATTTTAGTTATATCTTTTTTTTTTTTTTTTTTTCTTTAAGCAAAACCTATTTGAAGGGTTGGGGATGTAGCTCAGTATGTACTTAACATACACAAGGCCCTGGGTTCAATCCCCAGCACCAAAAACAACAAAAATACCTGTTTAAGCTAGACTCAGTGGCACATGCCTGTAAATCCCAGTGACTTGGGAGACTGAGGCAGGAGGATCATAAGTTCAAGGCCAGCCTCAGCAACTTAGCAAGACCTGTCTCAAAAAGGAAAAGGGCTGGGGATGTGGTTCAGTGGTTAAGATCCCCTGGGTTCAATCCACAGTACTAAAATAAAATAAAACACCTTTTTGAAACCCTCCAATATTCCTGAATTGGGTATTTATCTTCCTCTCAAAAGTTTTTAAACATAGTACATATTACTGCATGTGTGTGTATCCATAAACAATATATAACATTGTCTTATAGGTTGTACTTTTCATTCAGCATTGTGCTGTCTTCACTTAAGATTGTTTAAAACATTTACCCATATTGATACATGTAGCTCTTATCCACTGACTTAAACCACTGTATTCTGTTGCTTGACTATAACCTACTTTATCCATTTTTTTGATGAACATTTATGTTATTTCCCAGCTTTCCAAACAGTGGTTAAGTTCACATTCTTTTTTTTTTAACTTTTTAAAAAATATTTATTTATTTGCTTTAGTTGTACACAATGCAGTGCATTTATGTTTATGTGGTGCTGAGGATCGAACCCGGGCCGCACACATGCGAGGCGAGCGCTCTACTGCTGAGCCACAATCCCAGCCCTAAGTTCACATTCTTATATACGTCTCTGCCCATCTATGGGAAAGTTTCTCTAGATGAATGAGCATCAAACCTGTTTTTGCCATATACTCTCAGCAGTAAAAATATTTTCTGCATATGCCCCTAATATATGAATATGTAATTACTTAGGAATTATTTATATGTTCATCATAAAATATACCCCCAAAAAACAGAACTATAAGAGAGTGACTCTCTGGTATGGTGGTGCACGCCTGTAATCTAGCTACTTGAGCTGGGTTAAGGCAGGAGGATCGTAACATCAAGGCCAGCTTGGACAATTTTGGGAGTCCTATCTCAAAATAAATTTTTTCAATGGGGGTTAGCCAGGTGTGGCAGCAGCTCTGGAGGCTGAGGCAGGAGTATCACAAGTTCAAAGCCAGCCTCAGCAACTTGGCGAGGCCCTGTCTCTAAAAAAAAAAAAAAAAAAAAAAAAAAGCCTGGGATGTAGCTCAGTGGTAAAGCACACCTGTGTTCAATTCCCAGTACCACACACACAAAAATAGATGACATCAATATGCTTGTGTTCATTGTGGATGTCAAGGCCAACAAGCACCAGATCAAACAGGCTGTGAAGAAGCTATGACATGGATGTGGCCAAGGTCAACACCCTCATCAGGCCTGATGAAGAGAGAGAGGCATGCTCAACTGTCTTCTGATTATGATGCATTGAATGTTGCCAACAAAGTTGAGATCATCTAAACAGCCCAGCTGGCCAATTCTAAATATACATTTTATTTTTACCATAAAAAAGTGGTTAAAGATGCTTCATTACTTCCTTCCTATTTATTTATTTATATTTTTAATTTTGGTAACAATAAGACTTACCATTGCTAGCCATTTTTGTGCAGTTTAGTAGTGTTAAGTATTAATTACTTTTTAAATTTTGGGTTTAACATTTTGTGTAACACTCACTCAATCCTTGGTTTCAAGTTATATTTATTTCAGTCATTGGGTTTTGTGAGTCATGACCACAAGTGGTTCAATGGATGAAGATGTAAATAGGGCTGGTTGGTAGACACACACAGATTTAATTTAAATATTTTTTATTCTCCATTTTTAAAATCTGTCATTGCACTTAATAAAATTAGTAATTTTTTAGTCCTATCTACTAAGGCTTTTATTGAAATTGGGAGAATATCTGTCTTCCCTGATGTTTATCAATGATTGCTGCAAGCTAATCAGTAGGTATTGCATTTTTTAAAATATTTTTTGTTGTAAATGGACACAATATCTTTTTATGTATTTATTTTTATGAGGTGCTGAAGATTGAACCCAGTTCCTCACACATGTGAGGCAAGTGGTCTACCACTGAGCTATAACCCCAGCCCATGCATTTTATTTTTCTATTTTTTCAGTACTGGGGATTGAGCCTAGGGACACTTTATCACTGAGCTACAGCCACAGTTTTTATTTTTTATTTTTTATTTTTGAGGTAGGCTCGCTCTCTCTTTCGTTTCTTTTTTTTTTTTTTTGTGTGTGTGTGTGTGTGTGTGTGTGTGTGTGTTTTGTTTTGTTTTGTTTTTTGTTTTTTGTTTTTTGTACCAGGGATTGAACTCAGGGGCACTGGACCACTGGGCCACATCCCCAGGCCCTTTTTTTTTTTTTTTTTTTTTTTTTTTTTTTTTTGGTACCGGGTATTGAACTCAGGGGCACTCACCACTGGGCCACATCCCCAGCCCTTTTTTGTATTTATTAGAGACAAGGTCTCACTGAGTTGCTAAGTGCCTCGCCATTGCTGAGGCTGGCTTTGAACTCGCGATCCTCCTGTCTCAGCCTCCCAAGTGCTGGGATTACAGGCGTGCACCACCGCACCCGGCAAGGTAGGCTCTCTCTAAGTTGCTGAGAGTCTTGATAAATTGCCGAGGCTGCCCTTAAATTTGCAATCCTCCTGCTCCAGCCTCCCAAATCAGTGGGATTACAGGCATGCATGCCTGGCGCATTTTAAATATTTTTTTCAACATTTTTTATTGGTGCATTATAGTTGTACATATTGATAGGATGTGTTACATATTTTTACATGCACGCAATATAATTTAGCCAATATCATTCCCCAGCACTTCCCCTCTCTATCCCTGCCTCCCACCCCTTGGTCCTTTTGCTCTACTGATCTCCCTTTGATTTTTAGGAGATCTACCCCTACCTTTGTTTTTCTTTCTCCTCTCTAGCTTCCACACAGGAGAGAAAAACATATTATCCTTAACCTTCTGAGTTTGACTTACTTTGCTTAACATGATGGTCTCTAGTTCTATCCAACTTCCTGCAAATGCCACAGTTTCATTTTTCTTCATGGATGATTAAAACTCCATTGTGTACCAATACCACATTTTCTTTATCCATTCATTGCATTTTATATTTTTGACAAAATCCCACTGAATCACTTGTTTTCAATTTGTGTGTATGTGTGTGTGTGTGTGTGTGTGTTGCTGGGGTTTGAACTCAGGACTTTGTGCATGCTAGGCAAGCAATCTGTCAACTGGGCTCTATCCCCAGCCCTCATTTGCAATATATTAAAATGGATTAGAAAGTTCTATTTTCTTTTTTTTTCGTGGTGCTGGGGATTGAACCCAGGGCCTTTTGCATGCTGGGCAAGCACTCTACCAACTGAGCTATATCCAAGCCCTTCTTAGATTTTTAAATGTGCAGCTAAAGAGTTTTGTTTTTAAAGATGGAACATCTACATTAGAAACATATATTAAAAACAAAGTCGCCGGGCGTGGTGGCGCACGCCTGTAATCCCAGCACTTTGGGAGGCTGAGGCAGGAGGATCGCGAGTTCAAAGCCAGCCTCAGCAATGGCGAGGCACTTAGCAACTCAGTGAGACCCTGTCTCTAATAAAAAAAAACAAAAAAAAAAAAAAACAAAGTCACGCCAGGCGCAGTGGCACACACCTGTAATCCCAGCACTTGGGAGGCTGAGGCAGGAGGATCGCGAGTTCGAAGCCAGCCTCAGCAATGGCAAGGCACTTAGCAACTCAGTGAGACCTTGTCTCTAATAAAATACAAAAACGCCGGGCGCGGTGGCACACGCCTGTAATCCCAGCACTTTGGGAGGCTGAGGCAGGAGGATTGCGAGTTCAAAGCCAGCCTCAGCAATGGCGAGGCACTTAGTAATTCAGTGAGACCCTGTCTCTAAATAAAATACAAAAAAGGGCTGGGGATGTGACCCAGTGGTCAAGTGCCCCTGAGTTCAATCCCCAGTACCAAAATAAATAAATAAATAAATAAAAGGGGGTAGGGATGTGGCCCAGTGGTCAAGTGCCCCTGAGCTCATTCCCCGGTACAAAAAAAAAAATCCAAAGTCACTTAAAGATCAAAATATTTCCCGACATCTGTCTTCAAAATGTGCTCTTTGCTGGGTGCAGTGATACATACATACCTGCAATCCCAGCTATTCAGGACGCTGAGGCAGGAGAATTGCAAGTCTGAGGCCAGCCTTGGGAAACTTAGCAGGACCCTTTCTCAAAAGCAAAAAGGTCCGGGGATGTAGCTCAGTGGTAGATCACCCCTGGGTTCGATCCCCAGTACCACACAGGTACACAAAGCTCTTCTTAGGAACAGCTTCTCTTAAAAGTGGTGATTTTGCTGGGTGTGGCGGCGCATGTCTGTAATCCCAGCACTTGGGAGGCTGAGGCAGGAGGATCACAAATTGGAGGCCAGCTTCAGCAATTTAGTGAGATCCTGAGCAACTTGGTGAGACCCTCTCTCAAAATAAAAAGTAGAAGGGGCTGGGGATGTGACTAAGTGGTTAAGCACCCCTCGGTTTCATCTCTGATACCAAAAAAACAAACAAAAAAAAACACAGTCCCTCCAGATAGCAAACTCTCCCTTACCCCTTATCCAGACACCTCACCTGCCCTACATAATCCAGAATGTCTGACCCAGAGGTCCAGAGAGGACACCAATGTCAATCTGTTTATTAGAAAAATTTACTTGTTTCTCTCTCTCTCTCTCTCTCTCTCTCTCTCTCTCTCTCTCTCTTTGGGTGGGGGGGTTCGGGTACTGGGGATTTAATCCAGAGGCACTTAACCACTGACTCACATCCACAGCCCTTTTTATTTTGAGGCGGGTTCTCACTAAATTGCTAGGACTTCCCTAAATTGCTGAAGCTAGCTTTGAATTTGTGATCCTCCTGTCTCAGCCCCCAAAGCCGCTGGGATTACAGGTGTGAACCGCTCTACCTAGCTTGTACAAGATTTTTAGAGATTAGCCGGGCGTAGTGGCGCATGCCTGTAATTCCAGCATTTGGGAGGCTGAGGCAGGAGCATCACAAGTTCAAAGCCAGCCTCAGCAATGGTGAGGCACTTAGCAACTCAGTGAGACCTTGTCTCTAAATAAAATGCAAAAAAGTTTTTTAGAGATTGAAGAATCAGCTCTTGTTCTGTGATATGAACTGAAATATAATATGGCTTTTTTTTTTTTTTTTGGCAGTTCTAGGGATTGACCCAGGGTTAGTGTTTTTTGTTTTTTGCTTTTTGTTTTTTCTTTAAATCTAAGTCCTTTACCTAAGAAAATGGTGAGAAAAAAATTTGGCTTATCTTGCCAGGTGTGGTGGTGCACACCTGTAATTCAACCGCTTGGGAGGCCGAGGCAGGAGGATCAAAGTTTGAAGCTAGCCTGGGCAATTTAGTGACATCCTGTCTCAAAATAAAAATCAAAGGGCTATGGATTTAGCTCAGTAGTAAAGCACCTCTGGGTTCAATCACCACTACCAAAAAATAAATAATTAATTTAAAAGAAACCAAAATGGGGCTGGGGACGTAGCTCAGTTTTTAGAGTGCTTGCCTCACGTGCATAAGGCCCTGGGTTCAATCTCCAGCACCACAAAAATAAACAAATAAATAATAAAAATAAAAAGGACAAAGGACATAGCTCAGTAGTAGAGTATCCCTGTGCATAATTACCAGAACCACAAACAAACAAAGCAACTGACTTATCTCAAAATTTTTTACCAAGCAAAAAGCACCATTTTTTGTCACTCACTATGTACTAAACACATCTTTACTCTTTTTTTTTTTTTTTTTTTTTTTGGTACCAGGAATGGAACTCAGGGGCACTCGACCACTGGGCCACATCCCCAGCCCTTTTTTTTGTATTTTATTAGAGACAGGGTCTCACTGAGTTGCTGAGTGCCTCGTCATTGCTGAGGCTGCCTGCGATCCTCCTGCCTCAGCCTCCCAAGTGCTGGGATTACAGGCGTGCGCCATAGCACCGTCTCTAGTTCTATCCAACTTCCTGCAAATGCCACAGTTTCATTTTTCTTCATGGATGATTAAAACTCCATTGTGTACCAATACCACATTTTCTTTATCCATTCATTGCATTTTATATTTTTGACAAAATCCCACTGAATCACTTGTTTTCAATTTGTGTGTATGTGTGTGTGTGTGTGTGTGTGTGTTGCTGGGGTTTGAACTCAGGACTTTGTGCATGCTAGGCAAGCAATCTGTCAACTGGGCTCTATCCCCAGCCCTCATTTGCAATATATTAAAATGATTAGAAAGTTCTATTTTCTTTTTTTTTCGTGGTGCTGGGGATTGAACCCAGGGCCTTTTGCATGCTGGGCAAGCACTCTACCAACTGAGCTATATCCAAGCCCTTCTTAGATTTTTAAATGTGCAGCTAAAGAGTTTTGTTTTTAAAGATGGAACATCTACATTAGAAAACATATATTAAAAACAAAGTCGCCGGGCGTGGTGGCGCACGCCTGTAATCCCAGCACTTTGGGAGGCTGAGGCAGGAGGATCGCGAGTTCAAAGCCAGCCTCAGCAATGGCGAGGCACTTAGCAACTCAGTGAGACCCTGTCTCTAATAAAAATACAAAAAAAAAAAAAAAAAAAAAAAAAAAAAAAAAACAAAGTCACGCCAGGCGCAGTGGCACACACCTGTAATCCCAGCACTTGGGAGGCTGAGGCAGGAGGATCGCGAGTTCGAAGCCAGCCTCAGCAATGGCAAGGCACTTAGCAACTCAGTGAGACCTTGTCTCTAATAAAATACAAAAAACGCCGGGCGCGGTGGCACACGCCTGTAATCCCAGCACTTTGGGAGGCTGAGGCAGGAGGATTGCGAGTTCAAAGCCAGCCTCAGCAATGGCGAGGCACTTAGTAATTCAGTGAGACCCTGTCTCTAAATAAAAATACAAAAAAGGGCTGGGGATGTGACCCAGTGGTCAAGTGCCCCTGAGTTCAATCCCCAGTACCAAAATAAATAAATAAATAAATAAAAGGGGGTAGGGATGTGGCCCAGTGGTCAAGTGCCCCTGAGCTCATTCCCCGGTACAAAAAAAAAAATCCAAAGTCACTTAAAGATCAAAATATTTCCCGACATCTGTCTTCAAAATGTGCTCTTTGCTGGGTGCAGTGATACATACATACCTGCAATCCCAGCTATTCAGGACGCTGAGGCAGGAGAATTGCAAGTCTGAGGCCAGCCTTGGGAAACTTAGCAGGACCCTTTCTCAAAAGCAAAAAGGTCCGGGGATGTAGCTCAGTGGTAGATCACCCCTGGGTTCGATCCCCAGTACCACACAGGTACACAAAGCTCTTCTTAGGAACAGCTTCTCTTAAAAGTGGTGATTTTGCTGGGTGTGGCGGCGCATGTCTGTAATCCCAGCACTTGGGAGGCTGAGGCAGGAGGATCACAAATTGGAGGCCAGCTTCAGCAATTTAGTGAGATCCTGAGCAACTTGGTGAGACCCTCTCTCAAAATAAAAAGTAGAAGGGGCTGGGGATGTGACTAAGTGGTTAAGCACCCCTCGGTTTCATCTCTGATACCAAAAAAACAAACAAAAAAAAACACAGTCCCTCCAGATAGCAAACTCTCCCTTACCCCTTATCCAGACACCTCACCTGCCCTACATAATCCAGAATGTCTGACCCAGAGGTCCAGAGAGGACACCAATGTCAATCTGTTTATTAGAAAAATTTACTTGTTTCTCTCTCTCTCTCTCTCTCTCTCTCTCTCTCTCTCTCTCTCTTTGGGTGGGGGCGGGGTACTGGGGATTTAATCCAGAGGCACTTAACCACTGACTCACATCCACAGCCCTTTTTATTTTGAGGCGGGTTCTCACTAAATTGCTAGGACTTCCCTAAATTGCTGAAGCTAGCTTTGAATTTGTGATCCTCCTGTCTCAGCCCCCAAAGCCGCTGGGATTACAGGTGTGAACCGCTCTACCTAGCTTGTACAAGATTTTTAGAGATTAGCCGGGCGTAGTGGCGCATGCCTGTAATTCCAGCATTTGGGAGGCTGAGGCAGGAGCATCACAAGTTCAAAGCCAGCCTCAGCAATGGTGAGGCACTTAGCAACTCAGTGAGACCTTGTCTCTAAATAAAATGCAAAAAAGTTTTTTAGAGATTGAAGAATCAGCTCTTGTTCTGTGATATGAACTGAAATATAATATGGCTTTTTTTTTTTTTTTGGCAGTTCTAGGGATTGACCCAGGGTTAGTGTTTTTTGTTTTTGCTTTTTGTTTTTTCTTTAAATCTAAGTCCTTTACCTAAGAAAATGGTGAGAAAAAAATTTGGCTTATCTTGCCAGGTGTGGTGGTGCACACCTGTAATTCAACCGCTTGGGAGGCCGAGGCAGGAGGATCAAAGTTTGAAGCTAGCCTGGGCAATTTAGTGACATCCTGTCTCAAAATAAAAATCAAAGGGCTATGGATTTAGCTCAGTAGTAAAGCACCTCTGGGTTCAATCACCACTACCAAAAAATAAATAATTAATTTAAAAGAAACCAAAATGGGGCTGGGGACGTAGCTCAGTTTTTAGAGTGCTTGCCTCACGTGCATAAGGCCCTGGGTTCAATCTCCAGCACCACAAAAATAAACAAATAAATAATAAAAATAAAAAGGACAAAGGACATAGCTCAGTAGTAGAGTATCCCTGTGCATAATTACCAGAACCACAAACAAACAAAGCAACTGACTTATCTCAAAATTTTTTACCAAGCAAAAAGCACCATTTTTTGTCACTCACTATGTACTAAACACATCTTTACTCTTTTTTTTTTTTTTTTTTTTTTTTGGTACCAGGAATGGAACTCAGGGGCACTCGACCACTGGGCCACATCCCCAGCCCTTTTTTTGTATTTTATTAGAGACAGGGTCTCACTGAGTTGCTGAGTGCCTCGTCATTGCTGAGGCTGCCTGCGATCCTCCTGCCTCAGCCTCCCAAGTGCTGGGATTACAGGCGTGCGCCATAGCACCCAGCTACACATCTTTACTGTTTAAAATCTCACTGCCTGGTAGATGATAATATCCTCATTTTACAAATGAAAAACTAAAATTCAGATTCATTGACCCAACAAATTTTCATTAGGCACCTACCTATTCTCTTCCAAGCAGGATTTTACTTTTGGGATATAACAGTGACTAAAACAGACTAGGTCCTTTTTATGGGCTTACATTCTAGGGTATAGAGATATAGATAGTTAAGTTGATAAAATAAGCCCCACTTCTTAAAGGTCTCACCACCTCCCAATAGTGCCAAACTGAGGTCCAAGACTTTGAGGGGCATCCAAGATCCAAACTATAGCAGTGAGCTAAAACAGGACTCATCATTTCTTTTCTCTGGGTTTCTGTGGATCTAGGAATTGGAATCAGTTTGGGTGGAATTTTCTGCTTAGGTTCTTTTGTGAAGTTGCAGTCATCTGAAGGATCTACCAGGAGGGAAGGATCTGCTTGCAAGATGACTCAATCATGAGTGGCAAATTGGTGCTTCTCCATGTTAGCCTCACCACAAGCATACTTGAGTCCTTATGTCATGACTGCTGACTTCCCCAGGAGCAGAATCCAAGAAACAGCAATACCATATGTCAAAATATCTTTTATGACCTAGCCTCAGAAGTCACACATTGTCATTCCCTCCATATTTTATTGTTCACATGGCTGTCTTTAACATGGATGTTAGCCTGCACATGCCTATAATTCCAGTGACTTGAGAGGCTGAGGCAGGAGGATTGCAAGTTCAAGTCTAGCCTCAGCAACTCAGTGAGGCCCTGTATCAAAAATTTAAAAAGGTCTGGGGATATATCTCAGTGGTAAAGCATTCCTGGGTTTAACCTGTGGTAACAAAAGAAAAAAATTGCTTTCAGATCTAGGGAACTTAAAAATCACCATCATGAATGGAAATTGTCCAGATTTTAACCAAGATGTACAAACCCAAGTAAACCACCTGTGTAATAGAAAGATAAGGGAGTATATATGGTAAGGTAGATTCTGAAGGAAACCATTCACTGGGATGTATTTGCATACAAATGGAGTGAGAATCTTCCAGATATGATGAGTTCTGCATATGTGCTTTTACACAAGTCTATGTTGAAGGGCTCTGTGAATTCAGCAGGTCAACATGTTGGTGACAAAGAGGGTGGATATTATACCAAGAAGGAGTTGAAACCAGCTATTTGTAAACTCTCCTATGTTGCCATAAAATTACTGTAACCTCTCAATTTCAGCAGGAACAATGAAATGGTGGGGAACCTTACCCATGGTAATGACTGGACAATGACCATGTTCATCTCTCAGTACATTTGATTCTTTAAAACTATAGATAATTCATCAATGAATGATCATTCACAAAATAGTAGCTCAATTTTGCACAGAAGAAATAAAGGATATAAGCACTAAGATTTATTAAAATCAGGAGACTAATAATTTGTCCGAAGATGTTACCTTCTGTCAATGTGGCTGGGTATATGTATGGTGTAAAAAAAAAAAAAAAATCATAATCTGCAGCACTGAGAACAAGGTTCATCTTTTTTTTTTGTTGTTGTTGTCCCAGGTTTATTGAAAATATTACAGCATAGCAGAAAGATTCAAATAGCTCCACATGGTGTTTTGAAATTCATCCCCACAGTAGGCTGAGTGACCTGCAAGTTGGAGGGACTGCCGAAGTCCAAAAGTTTCAGCATTTCAACAAGATTCATCTTAATCCCAGCAAGCAAAACAGTGCCCCAAGACACATTAGGCACCTCAGTCATTCAGAGTCAGGATTTGTCATCAAATTAGTTTGAGTGCTGAACCTGGAAAGGGTCTCCTGTAGCTCCATATACCACTTCCTCCAGGCTGACAGGATAGGCCTGCATTCCAAAACAAAAATAAGAAGAATGACATTGCTTTACCTTTTTGCAAATCTCTTTAATACCTGGCTTTACAAAATACAGTTGGATTTTCATTTCTGCTTCTGAACATTGTACCAAACATTCATCAGGAAATGAAGATGACCATGGAAAATAATTTCTCAGTAGTACTGTAAAAATTAGTTTTGGGCTGGGGCTGTAGCTCAGTGGTATAGAGCTTACCTAGCATGTGTGAGGCATTGGGTTCAATCTTTAGCACCACATAAAAATAAATAAAGGCATTTTGTCCCATCTACAACTACAAAAATAAATAAATAAATAAATAAATAAATAAATAGTGAAAAACCAGGCTGGGCACAGTGGTGCAAGCCTGTAATCCCAGTAATTTGGGAGGCTGAAACAGGAGAATCACAAGTTCAAAGCCAGCCTCAGCAACTGCAAGGCACTAAGCAACTGTCTCTAAATAAAATACAAAAATAGGGCTGGAGATGTGGCTCAGTGGTCAAGTACCCCAGAGTTCAATCCCCGGTACACCCCCCAAAAAAAAATTAGTTTTGACCGCCATGGTAGTGCACGCCTGTAATCTCAGTGACTTGGAAGTCTAAAGAAAGAGGCTCACAGGGTTGGGGGTGGGTAGAGCAATGGCCTAACACGTGCACAGCCCGGGATGATCCTCAGCACCACGTAAAAATAAACGCATTGTGTACAACTAAAGCAAATAAATAAATATTTGGGAAAAAAAAAAGAAAGAAAAGAAAGAGGATCACAAATCCAAGGCCAACCTGGGTAACTTAGTGAGATATTGTCTCAAAATAAAATATAAAATAGACTAGGGGTGTAGATTAGTGGTAAATTGCCCCTTGTTCAATCCCTGGTATGGGGGGAAAAAGTTTTGACCTGGTTGAAACTTCTTGGGGGAGAGGAACCCTGAACTACACTTTGAGACATTGGATTATATTATGATATAGTAACAAATGGTCCCAAAATCTCAATAGTTGACAACAAAGGTTCTTTTGTTTTGTTTTGTTTTGTTTTGTTTTGTTTTGTTTTGCCCAGGGTTCTGTTCCATGTCATCTTCACTAAAGAACCCAAGTTTTGACATTGACAGCCTCTAACTGGGACATTTCTACCTATGTCAATAGGGAAAAGAGAAAA
The DNA here is from genome assembly GCA_025594165.1 of Tamias sibiricus. Lineage (NCBI taxonomy): Eukaryota > Metazoa > Chordata > Mammalia > Rodentia > Sciuridae > Tamias > Tamias sibiricus. The sequence continues at coordinate 19,794,793 of CM046660.1, read as the reverse complement.
CAGCCAACCATCCTGGCTCTTAAAGCTTAAAGCATTTACTTGTTTTTTGTTTGTTTTGGGGTACTGGGGATTGAATTCCTCAGGGTCCCTAGACCACTGAGCCACATCCCCAGCCCTATTTTGTATTTTATTTAGAGACTGGGTCTCACTGAGTTGCTTAGCTTTTGCTGAGGCTGGCTTTGAACTCATGATCCTCCTGCCTCAACCTCCTGAGCTCCTGCTGCCGGCATGCGCCGCCACACCTGGCACCTGTACTATTCCTATTTTTTTTATTTTTTTTTTTTGGTGTTGGGGATTGAACCCAGGGCCTGTACATGCAAGGCAAGCACTCTACCAACTGAGCTATATCCCCAGCCCCCTGTATTATTCTTTTAAAAGCCCTGTGTTCCCCCTGACGAGGAGCTTTTGGAACATGAGCCCCATGTTTCTTCTGTGCTATGAAGTCAATAAAATATTTTACTTTTCCTCAAAACCTTGTCCTTGCTACCAGATTGGCAAGGGAGACAAAGATTGAGCCTTCTGTATCATGGAGCTGAGGAGAGATCAGAGCTGGAGGCATAAATTCTGGGGACATTAGCATACACTGAATTGGAGATCTCCTAGGGAGATAAGGAAGACGACTAAAGGACAAAGCTTTGGAGCACTCCAAGAAGTATAGATGAAAAATGGCTTTGAATCCAACAAAGGGAGCTTGAGGAGGAGCCATTGAAGTAAGGTGAAAACGTGTGGAGTGCTGAATCACCAAAACAAAGAGAAGAAAGTGGTTTAAGGAGGAAATAGTCTATGTTCTAGAAGGTGGGCACAATGAAGATTAAAGTGTGACCATAGTATTTGGGAATGTGGGATTCAATGAACCTGAACTTGCACAGTTTAAGTGGAGAGGTGAAGAACAAAGTGTAATTTAAAAAAATCATGGCTGGTGAAGCACGCCTATAATCCCAGCAACTCCGGAGGCTGAGGCAGTGAAACCGCTTTTTACCGTGACGAGTTCTTGCTCCCCGAACGCTGAAGAATAACGCCGAAGAAGCACTCCGAGGCAAGCGTAGAGTGGAAAGTGGACAGCTTTATTTAAAGGATAGCAAAAGACTTCCCCCAGAGGGAGAAGGGGACCTGGAAACCAGGAATCCAAAGGGAGGAGAGGCTTTCTCCCTTTTATATCTGAAATATTTCTTTTGTCCCTTTCATGTTCCCTATCTCTGTCCTTCCTGGGACAGGAATGTCAAAAGATGTGACGCAGGAGGGCCCATGGTGGGTGTGAGATTTACGCTGGAGGGGTTTAGGGCTACTTGATTAACATCTCCATTTGCTGGAGCTGTTTCATTATCATTCCATAAGATGGGTCCTAAACTTGGGAACATTAACCATCTTATCTCCCTTAGAGTTGCTCTGTGTTTTTCCAGGACTCAGGCTGACTCCATTTTCCTTATGGACTCCATGTTCTTTATGAAACTCGATGTTAGACCCGATTTGCCTGACTACACTCACTACCTAGCTTTAAATCTGGCTTCAGCAGGAGGATCACAAGTTTAAGGCCAGCCTCAGCAACTTGGTGAGGTGCTATCCCAAAAAAAATAAAAATAAAAAGGGCAGAATGGCCAGGGATATAAGCGAGTGGTAGAACATCCCTGGGTTTAACCCCCAGTATCCCTCCCAAAGTCGGGGGTGGGGCGGTTCTAGATTATTGAACAACAAATGAGAAATGGAGATAACCTGTTTTGAAAAGTCTTTTGTCAGGTAGATAATGGAGAAAAGGAGGGGAACAAAAATGGGAAGATGAAATGCAGTATATGAAACTTTTACGTGAACTGCAAAGAGTTTTATAAATCTTAGGCTTATTCTGTTATTTATTATTTGAACTTCCAGAAATTTCAAACCAGGCAGTGTGAAGAATCAGTAAACTGCTACCATTAGTTCCCAGCTTGCCGGCCATTACGGCGCAAAGTCCTCCACCTAATGAAACAGCGAGAAATGAATAGCCTGCTACAGAGCGTGGAGCAGAAGGCGAAGTGGTGGTAGAAGTGGGAAGGGAAAGATAGGCCCCATTAATATTGTCCTCCCGTGGACACCGTAGGGCAAATTTGCAGCTATTACACTGGGGGGCGGAGCCGGCAGGAAATTTAAACCGAAGCCGCGGGGTTCATCGGCTGGAGAATATTGTAGTTGCACTGGAACAACGGGACTTAAGAATCTCGAAGAGCCTGAGGAGCCTGCGAATGCAAAACAGAGACCTTTAGGCTGGTGTACGGAGGCCGATAAGGAGCCGAGATTTGATGTGTGAGCGGGGAAAGGGTACGGATGCCGGGAAGGGGAGAGAGGGGTAAGAAGGAAGGTGGCAGGGGTCGTAAGAGTTGAAAAGGTACTGGATCAGGAAGTGGGTGTTAGGAATTGAAGGGATCCGTGCTGAAGCTGAGGAGGGTAGAGACGCCCAGGAGGGTTTGCAGGAGTCGAGTGATTGAGCAGGTTACTAGCCTTGAGGAGACTGAGGTCGAAAGGGGACTGAGAGACTGAAGGGAAAGAGCCGAGAGGGAGGTAAGGGAATTGAGATGTACAAGGGATGACCAGGAGGTCTCGGGATTGAGGGAGCAGAATCTGAAGGAGGGGACGGGGGGACTAAGATATCACAGCCTGAAGGAGGCGGGGGAGTTGAGATGGAATGCGGGTCCGAATAAAGTCTCGCTGTTCCAGAAAGTCGCGGTGGCGAATTGTGTGGAGTTTAGGAGGCGGAGGCGGGGGAGGAGGAGGAGGGAGAGGGAAGGATGGAAGATCGAAGTCTGGGGAAGAGAGTTGAGCTGCTGCTGTTTTGTCCTTTTTCAGGCGTCAGTTACCTAGGGCTGGAGAGTTCCATGGCTGAGAGTAGGCTCCGAGTTTCGGACCCAGGTGGGTAACTAGTCAAAACTAAGGATGCAAGGTCACAGTTACTACCCCTGCCTCAGGGCCTCATGGAAGGCTGAGAAATTTTATCCCTGTTGGAGTCTTATAATTATTTAGAGGTTTTGTGTGTGTGTGGGGGGGGGGTGTGTCATAGATCATTTAGGAATTTATGGTAGAACTTATGGAGTAATTTATTAAACCCATATTCATGGTTATTTTATCAATAAACTTAAACATAGATACCCATTTAGATAAGTTTTTTTTTTTTTTTTTTTTTTTTTTTTTTTTTTTTTTTTAACACATGCCTGCATACCTTTTCTCCTGTTTCTTTCAGCATCACCTATTTTTAGCTCTGGATTGTTTACATTTTAAGTAATAATACATTTCAATAAGTTACTTTATTCATCCTTCTCATATCTTGTTACTTATTTTGGATCTCTTTCTCTTTTTGCTGGAGATCCTTCTAACAGTTTTTTCAAAAGGGAGCTCTGTGTCATAAACTTTCTGAGACTTACATGCCTGAGAATATATCACTCTTGTATTAAAATTCTTGAATAATCACGGTATTTTCATTTTTTGCAAAAACTACATGCTGGGAGTGTAACTCAGTCATAGAGCACTTGCCTAGCATATACCAGGCCCTGGGTTCATTCACCAGTGCTGGGAGAGGAATTAAAAAAAAAAAAAAAAAAAGATGCTATTGAGAATTGATGTCAATCTATGACTTTTTTTTTTTCCCAAGTGAAATGTTTTCCTCTTCAAAATCTTTTATTACCTATCTATTTATATATTTTTGGTACCAAGGATTGAACCCAGGAGTGTTTAAGAACTGAGCCATATCCCCATTCTTTTTTTTTTTTATTTTTTTTTTTTTAATTTTTTAGTTTTAGGTGGATACAGTATCTTTTTTTTGGGGGGGGGGTACCAGGGATTGAACTCAGGGACACTCGACCACTGGGCCACATCCCCAGCCCTTTATTGTATTTTATTAGAGACAGGGTCTCACTGAGTTGCTAAGTGCCTTGCCATTGCTGAGGCTGTCTTTGAACTCATGATCCTCCTGCCTCAGCCTCCCAAGTGCTGGGGTTACATGCATGCACCACCATGCCCTGCGGACACAGTATCTTTATTTTATTTTTAGGTGGTGCTGAGGATCAAACCCAGTGCCTCGGGCTGGGTTGTGGCTCAGCGGCAGAGCGTTCGCCTCGCACGTGCGCGGCCCGGTGCTAGGTAAACAAGCATTGCATTGTGTACAACAAAGTAAATAAATAAATATTTAAAAAAAAAAAAAAAAAAAAAAAAAAACCCAGAGCCAGGCAACATTCTACCCACAACCCCAGCCCCCCATTCTTTTTTATTTTTTATTTTGAGAAGGGTCTTACTAAATTGCTAAGGCTATTCGACTTGCCATCCTCCTGCCTCATCCTCCCAAATTGCTGGGATTACAGGCTTGCACTACCATGCTCCGTTTAGAGGGGTTTTTGTTTATTTATTTTTATATCAGTTTTAAGCTTACATAGTTTTAAAGGCCAAGTCTGTCAAGAAAATAGGAGGCATAAATACTGCTTTTCCTTTCATACTCTCTAATTCCCCAACTCCTGGTTCAAGCAATCCTTCTGCCTCATCTTCCTGAGTAGCTAGGATTATGTGTGTCCCACGTGTCTGGCTTCAATTTGGCTTTAATTTATTTTTACATCTCTTAACATCTCCTTAATATCTTCCAAACTTTTTCTCTTTGTTGCTTTCTATGTAATAGCTTCAGATCTATCTTTCAATTTTCTGATTCTTCAGTGTCATCACTCATCCCCCCACCCTACCCCTACCTTGTACTAGGGGTTTAACCCAGGAGCTCTTTGCCACTGAGCTATATCCCCAGCCCTTTTTCATTTTTCAAAATTTTGAGATAGGGTTTCCTAAGATGATGAGGCTAGCTCCAAATTTTCTGTCCTCCTGCCTCAACTTTCCGATATTCTGGGATTACAGGCATGTGCAATTAGATGGAATTTATGTTTATATATACATATATGTATACATATATGTATACACACAAAACATATGATTCCATCTTTTTTTTTTAAATATGTATTTATTTGTTTTAGTTGTACACAATGCCTTCATTCTTACATGGTGCTGAGGATTGAACCTCGGCCATGCACGTGCTAGGCACACGCTCTACTGCTGAGCTGCAATCCCAGCCCCATCTATTTTATTTATATGTATATTTATATATAAGTATATATTAATATATAATTATATACATAACATATAGTAGTAATATTAGTAGTAGTATTTTGTACCAGGAATTGAACCCAGTGGTACTTAACCACTGAGCCACATCCACAGTCCTTTTATTTATTTATTTATTTATTTTAAAATATTTATTTATTTGCTTTAGTTGTACACAATGCATTTATTTTTTTTTATGTAGTGCTGAGGATCGAACCCGGGCCGCGCACTAGGGGGGAAAGTGCTAGGCGAGCACTCTACCGCTGAGCCACAACCCCAGTCCCTGCCCTTTTATTTTTTATTTTGATACAGGGTCTCACTAAGTTGCTTAGGACCTCGCTAAGCTGCTGAGGCTGGCTTTGAACTTGAAATCGTCCTGCTTCGGCCTCCCAAGTCACAGGGGTTATGGGCATGCACTACTGCACTTATATTTGAACCAGTATTTTTTAGATATTTTGTTTTAGGAAGGCTTTTAGATTACCTGGTGTCTACTGCTTTCAAAAATCCTCCTTCTCTTCAGTGTTCTGAAATTTCATGACAAAGTGCTTTGGTGGGGGACTTTTTTTTCATTTGTAGAGCTGGCACATGGTGAAAACTTTCAGTCTAGAAATTTATTTTCTTGTAAGAAGTTTTTAAGTATTATTCTATAATATTTATCCCCTCCATTTTCTTGTTTCTATTTCTTTTTGGATGTTAGGTCACAGACTGATTCTTTGATTTCTTATTTTTCTCTTCCATTTTCCATCTATGTGTCTTTCATTCTATTTGAACAGTTCCTTAATTTTATCTATAATTCTCTAATTATGATTTTTAAGACAGGGTCTCCCTAAACTGCTGAGACTGGCCTTGATCTTGTGATCCTCCTACCTCAGCCTCCTGAGTTGCCAGGCCAGATGCATAAATTTCTTTTTTTTTTTTTTTTTTAAATATTTTTAAAACACAATGTGTTTTTTATTCAATGCACTGGTGCTGAGGATCGAACCCGGGTCGCCCCATGCTAGGCGAGCGCTCTACCGCCACAAAAAATTTCTTAAAGCTTTTCTTCTGTGTGTTTCTTTCTTATAGTGTCCTGTTGTGTTTAATAGATGCAAAGTGTTCTCTTGTCTCTCCCAGAATATTAATGGTATTGTTTTGATTTTCTGTTTAGTTTTCTTCTGCTTCTTGTATTGTCTATTTCCTCTTATTTTTTTCCCTGTTAGCCAGATTTCTTGTTACAAGCTTTCTTTAAGTGTCTAATGATCTTTGGTTACCTTTTCATACTCAAGAGTGAGACAATAAAATGCTAATTGTGCTGGGGTGATAGACTTGTAATTCCATTAATCTCTGCAACTCAGGAGGCTGAGATAGGAGGACTGCAAGGTTGAGGTCAGCTTGGACAATTTAGAGAGACCCTGTCTCAAAGTATAATAAAAAGGACTGGGTACATAGCTCAGTGGTAGAGCATCTGTGGGTTTATTCCCTAGTAACACACACACACACACACACACACACACACACACACACACACACAATGATTTGGAGAAGCGGTTGTCAGCTAGTGGACTTCATTATAGGTGATCAGGTTAGGTCCTGGCAGTTTTGTCAGGGAGGGACCTCCAGTGTCATTAATTTGTATTTTCTTGTCTTAAGCCAGTTAGTTCCATAGAGAGAAATCCTCCAATCCTCTATTTGGTAAGTATAAGCTTGATTGTCAGTATGCTGGGAGCCCATTGAGGGAAGAGATGTGTAGATCTCACTGTTTGGTGTAGACATTCTTTAAACCCCCAGGTTTTCGTGAGGTCTTTATGCCTCTCACCTGTGCAGTATCCCTCTAGTCAAGGGTTTCTTCAGCCTTGATACTGTGGACATTTTTCCAGATAATTCTTTCTTGCAGGAGTTATCCTATGCTTTGTAAGACATTAATCAGCATCCCTGGTCTCTACTCACTAGATGCCAGTAGCACACCCCCTTCCCAATTGTGACAACCAAAAATGTCTCCAGTCATTTTTAAATTTCCACTAGGGGCAAAAGTTCCCCCAGTTAAAACCATGACTGTAGCCTTCTGCTGGGGATGAGAGAGATTCTGAGAAGGTAACTGTTCCTTTTAAAGGCTTTCAAATAATTCTCTCTTTAGCTCACTATTTCATTCTAGCATTCTCTTGTATCTGGTCCCCCTAATTTCAGGACCTTTCATCACTAATTAGCTGTTTCTTATTGGCTTAGGATCTGGCTCTTGCTGGTCTTCCTGACTGGTTTTACTCACCCATCTACTTTTTTTTTTTTTTTTTTTTTTGGTACCAGGGATTGAACTCAGGGGCACTCAACCACTGGGCCATATCCCCAGCCCTTTTTTGTATTTTATTAGAGTCAGGTTTCACTGAGTTGCTAAGTGCCTCGCCATTGCTGAGGCTGGCTTTGAATTTTCAATCCTCCTGCCTCAGCCAGTTTGTGATGGCATGCACATATATTCCCAGCTACTCAGGAGAATGAGGCAGGAAGATCACTTGAGCTCAGGAGTTTAGGACCAGCCTAGGCAACATAGTAAGACTCCCATCTCGAAAATAGCAAATAATAATAACAAATAAAATAACTTCAAAATATCCAAACCCCTTATTTTAAATTCTAGCAGCTTGCTAGATTGTGTATTAGTGTTAGCTATTCTGCGTTACATTTTTCAAGTATGTGACATGTCTTTTCAATATGTAGTTTCAGATATGTATTTTTGTCAGGTGCAGTGGTGCATGCCTATAATCCCAGTGACTCAGAAGGCTGAGGCAGGAGTATTGAAAGGTTTTTGTTTTGTTTTTGTTTGTTTGTTTGTTTGTTTTTTTTTGTAGTTGTAGAGGGATGGAATGCCTTTATTTTATTTGCTTATTTTTATATGGTGCTGAGGATCAAACCCAGTGTCTCACGCTCTGCCACTGAGATACAGCTCCAGCCCAAGAGTATTGAAAGTTTAAGGCCAGCTTTGGCAACTTTGTGAGGCCCTGGGGATATGGCTCAGTGTTGGAGTACACGCGTGCGCATGTGTGTGTGTGTGTATGTGTGTGTTTGGTACTGAGGATTTTTTTTAAAAATATGTATTTATTTTAGTTGTAAATGGACCTTTATTTTATTTATATGTGGTGCTGAGACTCGAACCCACGGCCTCACACATGCTAGGCAAGTGCTGTACCACTGAGCCACAACCCCAGCCCCCATTGGTACTGAGGATTAAACCCAGATGTGCTTAACCACTGAGCTACAACCCCAGCCCTATCTATGTATCTATCCACATATATTTAAATATATTTTACTACTACTACTATTTCACTATCTCATTACTGAAGATTTTCCTGAGACTTGAGTGTCTAATGTAATAATTTGAGAGATTTTATTATTAGGAATTTTTTTGTGTGTGTGTGGTACCAGAGATTGAACTCAGGGGCACTGGACCCCTGGGCCACATCCCCAGCCCTTTTTTTTGTATTTTATTTAGAGACAGGGTCTCACTGAGTTGCTAAGTGCCTCACCATTGCTGAGGCTGGCTTTGAACTCGCAATCCTCCTGCCTCAGCCTCCCAAAGTGCTGGTATTACAGGTGTGCGCCACCGCACCCGGCCTTATTAGGATTTAATGGAATTAATAATGGTGGTGTTGATAACTACTTGTAAAGGGATAAAAATCATTGTTAATTTTAAGGATAAAAGAATTGGGTAATATTTCAGGTTAAGGAAATTGGTTTAATACATGAGGCTTCTATAGGATTAAATATATAGTTATGGAATGTTTTAAAATTTCTTCAAGTGTTGAACACTTTATTATGAAAATTTTCAAACCTGCAGCAATCTAAAAATTTTTAAAAGGAGCTCTCATAGACACACAGCTTAGAGTTTATCATTGCCATTTTAATATATTTGTTTTATCACATTCCCATTCATCTTATCTTCCCTTTGTCAAACCTGGTAGTGGCATGCTGGGGATGGAACCCAGGGCTTCGCACATGTTAGGCAAGCACTGTGCCACTGAGATAAGCCCCCAGTTCCTATCCAATTCTTTTTCTCATGCATTTCAAGTAACTTTTAGACCTTAGTACATGTTCCTCTAAGTGGCTTAGCATGCACTTAATTGATTAGAATTCCATATTTGTATATAGTTTTTTCTTTTGATTTAAATTTGTATACAACAAAATGTATGATTCTTTTTTTTTTTTTAATTTGAACATTTCATTCCCCAGTACCTTCCCTTTCCCTCCCCTCCCTTCCCTGATCCCCTTCTTGTATTCTACTGGTCTCCCTTCAATTTTTTTTAGTTTGTTCTAATTAGTTATACCTGACAGTAGAATGCATTTTGATACATTGTACACAAATGGAGCACAGCTTCTCATTCCTCTGGCTGTACCTGGTACAGTCATTCCACTAGTGTAATCATACATATATATAGGGTAATAATGTCTCTCTCGTTCTACCATCCTTCCCATCCCCCCAGCCCCACTCCTCCCCTCACTCCCCTCTGCACAATCCAAAGTTCCTTCATTCTTCCCAAACCTCCCCCACCCCTGTGCCACCCCCCACTATGGATCAGCGTCCACTGATCTGTGTATGTATACCACATTTTCCTTATCCATTCATCTATTGAAGGACATCTAGGTTGGTGCAATAGTTTAGCTATTGTGAATAGAGCTGCTATAAACATTGAAGTGGCTATGTCACTGTTGTATGCTGATTTTAAGCCCTTTGGGTGTAAATCGAGGAGTGGGATAGCTGGGTCAAATGGTGGTTCTATTCCGAGTTTCCTGAGGAATCTCCATACTGCTTTCCAAAGTGGTTGCAGCAGTTTGCAGACCTACCAGCAATATATGAGTGTACCTTTTTCCCTGCATCCTCACCAACACTTATCATTGCTTATATTCTGGATAATTGCCCAAAGTACACAATTCTTTTTTTAAAAAAATATTTATTTATTCACTTTAGTTGTACACAATGCAATTCATTTATGTTTACGTGGTGCTGAGGATCAAACCCAGGCCGCGCACATGTGAGGCGAGCGCTCTGCCGCTGAGCCACAACCCCAGCCCCCGCAAAGTACACAATTCTTAAAGAGTATTTTTCTGGTTTTCTTTTTTTTTTTTTTTTTTCTTTTTTTTTCTTTTTTTTTTTTTTAAGCTATGTTGAGGTACAAATAAAATTCATTTGTCTTAAGTGTGTACTTTCCATGTTTTTTTTTTTTTTGGGGGGGTGGGTACCAGGGATTGAACTCAGGGGCAGTCGACCACTGGGCCACATCCCCAGCCCTTTTTTGTATTTTATTAGAGACAGGGTCTCACTGAGTTGCTAAGTGCCTCGACATTGCTGAGGCTGGCTTTGAATTCACGATCCTCCTGCCTCAGCCTCCCAAGTGCTGGGATTAGAGGCGTGTGCCACCGTGCCCAGCTTCCATGGCTTTTTAGTTAATTTTTGGAGTTGTGTAGTTAAAACTAAAATCTAGTTTGAGAACATTTTCATCATGCCCTTTTGCAATCATTCCTTATTCCCACTCCCAGACCTAAGTAAACACTAATCTACCTGTTTCTCTATACATTTGCATTTTCTGAACATTTCATGTCATTGGAATCATATAATATTTGTGTCTGATTTCCCTCACTTAGCACATTTTTGAGGTTCATCCATGTTGTAGCATGTATCAGAACTTTATTCTTTTTTATTGCTAAATGGTATTCCATTGAATGGATATACTACAGTTTGTATATTCATTTATATTTGAATTGTTTCCACTTTTTGGCTCTCATGAATAATGCTGCTATGAACATTTGTGCATAGGTTTTATCTGGGTATGTTTTCTCTTGGGTACATACCTAGGAATAGAATTGCTTGGTTACATGTTTGCAGGAGCCCTGTTTGGTGATTGACTTGAATTGCAGTTGACTATGAGCCGTGGAGATTTGGCCATTGTCGCCACCCGTAGTCTCACGGGATTTGTTGCGGGATCTCGAGTGACTTGGCCGAAATTGCTGATCGGGTCAGCGCCATTTTTTAGGGTGTGTTTTGGCGTGTGTTAGTCGTTGTTAGAACCAGAGAGAAAAGTTATCAGAATAAAAAGCTGTTTGTCTCCAGTTTGCTTCTGAAGTTTTTCCCGCGGCTCCGTTGCTCCAAGCGCTTCAGGCAGCAACAGGTGGCGGCCTGTACGGGGAACTTCGGAGCGGACAGGTAAGAACTGAAAGGTCTCTAAAGATGGGTTCGAATATAACTGAATCCCAAGTGATAGAGGCTATGCAAAGACTCCTTGATATACCTGACTCTGTTCTCAGTGAGGAGTATATAGACAAAAGTGAAAGTGATCAAAAAAGTGTAGATTCCACTGGGCCAACTGAGACCAGTAAAGAGAGTATTAGAAAAGACCCAAAAATGACAAAAAATCCAAGCTATTAAAGCTATTCGGGAGTTATTGGCGAAAGCTGAAGGATACTTGCTCTCACTGGAACCTGGGCCTCAGGATATTGCTGTCAGTGAAATTAGCAGTGGTGAGGAATCTAGTAAAAGTGATCCTGAGAAAATGAGGAAAAAGAAATTTAAAAAGACCGAGAAAAAGGTCCGTCAGGCAGAGGAGTCACTTGTGTCCTCTACTCCCCCATGGGTGGAATCCATTACAGAAAATATGAAGGGTATTACTAGGCATTTGCATACCCTAGAAACAGAAATAAAAAGTCTTTCTGATCGCTTATGCGCTCTCGAGGACAACTCACAGATACATTGGGAACTGCCAGCATTTGAAAAGAAAAATGGACAGAGTGTCCATCAGTCAGTAGATTTCAAAACAATAAAAAATCTCAAAGAGGCAGTAATGACTTATGGGCCCCAAGCTCCTTTCACGTTGAGTATGCTGGAGTCCCTTAACACCTTTAGCTTAACCCCCTCAGACTGGAAAAGTCTATGTAAAGCAACATTAAGCGGGGGGCAATTCTTGGTTTGGCGATCGCAATTCCAAGAACTTTGTATAGAAACGGCTAAAAGAAACGCGGCTGCAGGGTTTGAAAACTATAATATAGACATGCTCACAGGAGAAGGGCAATTCGCAGACTTACAGGCTCAAACAGATTATGACCCAGATATATATGCTCAGATAAATGCAGCTGCCTTAGAGGCATGGAAAACTGTACAAGGACCTGGGGATCTACAAGGTAGCTTGTCAAAAGTGATTCAAGGACCTAATGAGCCGTATGCCGACTTTGCTGATCGACTTTTGAGAACTGCAGGTAGTGTGTTTGCAGATGTTGACCAAGCTATGCCATTAGTTGTTCAATTAGCTTATGAAAATGCAAATAAATGGTGCCAAGCAGCCATCAGGCCATGGAGAACTAAAAAGGATCTTTCCGTATATATACAACTATGTAAAGATATAAATGGCACCTTTGTCACAGGAAATGTGATTGCAGCCTCAATGAGAGGTGCTTCCTCTCGAAATTTCACAAAGGCTAAACGTAGATATTATAATCAATCAGGATATTCCAGGCAAAATTATCATAATCAATCAGGCAATTCTAGGCAAAATCCCAAAAGAGAAATAAGATCAAGCTCATACCGTGCCCCAGGCCGCTGCCCCAGGTGTAAAAAGGGAAATCATTGGGCCAATAAATGCTATTCAAAATTTGACATCCATGGAAATCCTTTGTTCAGGAATTCAAAAAACGGGGCACGGGGCCCAATACCCCGGGGCCCACAAATGTACGGGGCATTGCAGAAGGAGTATCCTCAAGCATCCACTCAGATGCTTCCCCGACACAATCCCTACTACCCATCCACTCCCTCGCCAGAGGAACAAGAGGAAATGCAGGATTAGACCTCTGTTCCACCGCCCGAATAGTGTTAACACCTGAAATGGGGGTTCAACTGATTCCCACAGGAGTCAGGGGACCTCTTCCCTCAGGGACTGTAGGACTTATTATCGGGCGTAGTCCTAAAAGCTTATTAGGTTTGCAAGTGACCCCAGGTGTAATAAACTCAGACTACAAAGGGGAAATAAAAATAATGCTTAGCTCACCCCAAAGTATAACTTCTGTTAATCAAGGAGATAGAATTGCTCAGTTGCTTCTCCTTCCCAATTTACATAATTCATTTAAAATGGGTATGCCTCAAGAAGGGAACAATAGAGGATTTTGTTCCACTGACTCGAGTCCCATGGCTTGCTGGGTTCGAGACTGTTCAAGGAGGCCTATGTGTAAAATAAAAATCCAAGGAATAGAAATGGAGGGATTAATAGATACTGGAGCTGACTCTTCCATTATTAATTTACGCCAATGGCCCAAGCACTGGCCTCTGCAAAAAGCTTCAACCAGTTTAAGAGGCTTGGGATATAATAACCTCCCAGATAAAAGTGCCGTAATTTTAAAATGGGAGGATGATGAAGGCCATAAAGGAACATTTCAGCCTTATGTTTTACCTAATCTACCGGTTACTTTATGGGGAAGAGATATTTTGCAACAAATGGGAGTACACCTTGCAACCAAGCCTGCAGATGTTAAATGTGAAAACCTACAGGGTAATCTTAACCATAAAAGAACTCATTATCAAAAAGTACAGAGTAATCTTAACCCTAAAAGTAATCATTGTCATAAAGGAAAAAGATATTTTTTTGGGGGGCCACTGAGAAAATAATTTTGAAAATACCATGGCTTTCTGATAAGCCAGTGTGGGTCCCTCAGTGGCCCCTATCTAAAGAGAAATTACAAGCGGCCCACCTACTAGTTCAGGAACAATTAGAAGCAGGTCATATAGAACCTTCCACCTCTCCCTGGAATTCCCCCATATTTGTGATCAAGAAAAAGTCAGGAAAATGGCGATTGTTACATGATCTTAGACAAATTAATAAAACCATGCAAGTTATGGGCCCTACCCAACCTGGACTTCCTAGTCCCGTAGCTATTCCAAAAAATTTCCATCTTATAACTCTTGATATAAAGGATTGCTTCTTTTCTATTCCCCTACATCCTCTGGATGCCCCCAGGTTTGCTTTTTCTGTTCCTTCTATGAACAATAATGGCCCTGATCAGAGATATCAATGGAAGGTTTTACCACAGGGAATGGCTAATAGCCCCACCATATGCCAAATATATGTGGACAAGGCTATCCAACCCATTAAAAATAAATATCCAAACCTCATGTGTCTACATTACATGGATGATATTTTATTGGCCCACCCTAATCAAAAAATCTTATTTAATATATTCAGTGATGTGGTAGAAAATTTAAAAAAATATGGATTATATATAGCAGAAGAAAAAGTTCAAACCAGATCTCCCATATTATATTTAGGATTTAAAATCATGGATACTTTTGTTAGACCCCAAAAAATTTTAATAAATAAAGAACATTTGACCACCCTCAATGATTTCCAAAAACTACTGGGAGACATTAATTGGCTTCGCCCTACACTAAATCTCACTACTGGCCAACTAAAACCTTTATTTGACATCCTTCATGGAGATCCTGATCCATCTTCACCACGAACATTGACTCCTGATGCTAGGAAAGCTTTAAAGTTAGTAGAAAAAGCCATCAAAGGAGCTCATTGTGATAGATTTGATTTAACTCAACCGCTGATGTTGATTATTATTTCTTCACAATATACACCCACAGGAGTATTTTGGCAACAAGGGCCTTTATTATGGATACATTTGCCCGTCTCTCCTAAAAGTATAATTGAATCTTATACCTCCATGGTGGCTAAACTTATTCTTCAAGGACTTAAGACTTCTACTAAAATATTTGGCATTCACCCTGCTACTATTATTACTCCCTATTCATCATCACAGATTGAATACTTATGCTTCAATGATAATGATTGGGCTATAGCTAAATGCTCTACTTCTGCAAATTTTGATAATCATCTTCCTAAGTCCCCTATATTATCTTTTTGTATTAATCATCCTATTATATTTCCACAGGTAATAAAAAATCAACCTATTCCTAAGGCATTTAATGTATTTACAGATGGGTCCTCAAATGGTACTGCTACAGTAGTCACTAAAAAAGAAAATATGACTTACATAACTGCACACAAATCAGCTCAACTAGTGGAACTGGAAGCTGTGGTAAGAGCTCTGGAAAATTTTAGGGACCAGCCCGTAAACATTTTTTCAGATAGCCACTATATTGTACAAGCCGTCCCAAAATTAGAGTTAGCAGGACCAATAGCACCTCATACTCCAGCCTTTAAATTGTTTTATCAAATACAAATCAAATACAAATCAAATACAAATCAAATACAAAGGCAAGAAAAGAACCTCTATTCGTAGGCCATATTAGAGCACATACTAATTTGCCTGGTCCCCTCCATGAAGGTAATCAAAAGGCTGATGAACTTACAAAAACAGTATTTATACTTTCAGCGCTACAACAAGCTACTTTATTTCATTCCCAGTTTCATGTCAACAGCACCACCTTGCAACGTAGGTTTAAAATCACAAAGGAGCAAGCCAGAACAATTGTAAAAGATTGTAAATCTTGTATGACACATTTGCCCAATCCTCATTTCGGAGTTAACCCTAGAGGATTAATGCCCAATCATTTGTGGCAGATGGATGTTACTCATGAGCCAAGTTTTGGAAAATTGCGATTTATTCACGTGACCATAGATACATGCTCAGGCATGATTTTTGCTTCCTTACATTCTGGAGAAAAAGTTAAAGATGTTACATCTCATTGTTTGCAAGCTTTTGCTGCATTGGGCATCCCCAAAATGCTTAAAACAGATAATGGCCCCGCATATACGTCCTCATCTTTCAAACAGTTTTGCGCAAAATTCAATATATCCCATAAAACAGGCATCCCATACAATCCTCAGGGTCAGGGCATTATTGAAAGAGCAAACCGAACACTGAAAATTATGTTATTAAAACAAAAAGAAGGAAATTGGAAAAGTCCTAAGGACAGATTGGCAGTTGCCCTGTTTACCTTAAATTTTTTAACTTTAGACTCTAATGGTTATTCTGCTGGAGACAGACATTGGAATCCACACCAACAACATAAACCTTTGGTTTACTGGAAGGATGTTCTTTCAGGTACATGGAAGGGTCCAGATCCAGTATTAATTTGGGGAAGAGGATCTGTTTGTGTTTTTCCAAAAGACGAATCCTCTCCAATATGGATACCATCTAGATTAATAAAACAGGTACCACATCAAAATGATCAAGATGAAGTTATTGAAGAATCAAGATTAATAAAAAAGGTACAAAATCAAGAGGACCAAGATGAAGGTATAGAATGATTTTCCCTCAAAAGAGTCCTTCAAAATATTTCACAACTTAAGTGTCATTCCTCCCGGCCGGGGGACGAGGAGATCTCTCTTTAGTGTGCACACAATTGTATTTTTTTTTTTTCTTTTCTTTTTATACATGTCTTTATGTCTGTACATTTGTCTATATTTCATGTTAATGTGACGTCACAAATATATGTTTGTATGTTTGTTCGTCTGTCCAGTGTGACGTCACAAAGAACAAAGCGCTTATGAAAAAGAAAAAAAAAAATATATATATATATATGGATCCAAATAACTTTAATTCATTTTAGGTTAAGAGTATTCAATTTAGGTAAATAATTTTATAAATGAAGGTACTTTCAATTTTGATTTATAGGTGTCCCTGGGACTTCTCTTTAGCAAACAATATGACTAGTGCTATATAACCTGATATTTTGGTGTTTTGACTTAAGATTGCTTATTTGTTATTAACTTCATTTGTTTAATAGCTCATTAATTTCAATTATCTCAACAGGTAAAAGATTGCTCTGTATACAGAGACTCAAGGGTTCCAGCTAACAAATTATTTCTCTCAAGTGCCTTTACCTTTTCTTTAATCTATCTTTAATGCAGTAATTACCCTCAGTCTTTCTTTGTTTTGTTCTAAATATGACATTTTTCCAACTTATGTTTGTAGAAGCTCAACCAGCGATGTATGTGAACAAAAATCTTTGTAGTTTGACAACTCGCCTCTTGACTCAGTGCTGCAATAGCACTGCCTTTCCTTTAATAATTGATGCTTGAGTTTCTAGGTAGCGGGCCCTGAAGATTTGCCGGTGGCATTGTCTAAACATAAAAAAGACGTCTGCTGCTCAAACATCAAACAACCTCACCAACAGTGTGGCCTCTGCTCTACATGCATGGGGCCTCCTACATCAACATGTTATAACAAACGGACATTTTGATCTTTCATTGTTTGGGACTTTACGGGACAATGCCTTGCGGGTATTTGTCTAGAGAATTCAGTGTGTTACTTGATGGAACTTAGGGCAGCTGATTTGTTTAAACAATTTGATATGCTATGCAATTTGGCTCATCACCAAAAGGCTTGTCGCCTTAAAGCCGCAACATCTCCTCACAATTGGACGGCTGTTAGTCATCATATATAGTCGATCCTAAAGGGCTCCATTGGATGGCTGGTAAGCCAATGACGGGTAAGATCCCCAGAGGGGGACAACCTAAGACAGGTACAGTCGCACGGGACAGTCTCATGTGGCCGACATATCAACCTAAGACAGGAGTCAAGGGCACAGCCTTGATTATCCGATGACGGGTAAGAATGTTGGTTGCACATAGACGTCCTAGAGCATTACCTCTTTTAAAACAAAAAGGGGGAAATGCAGGAGCCCTGTTTGGTGATTGACTTGAATTGCAGTTGACTATGAGCCGTGGAGATTTGGCCATTGTCGCCACCCGTAGTCTCACGGGATTTGTTGCGGGATCTCGAGTGACTTGGCCGAAATTGCTGATTGGGTCAGCGCCATTTTTTAGGGTGTGTTTTGGCGTGTGTTAGTCGTTGTTAGAACCAGAGAGAAAAGTTATCAGAATAAAAAGCTGTTTGTCTCCAGTTTGCTTCTGAAGTTTTTCCCGCGGCTCCGTTGCTCCAAGCGCTTCAGGCAGCAACACATGTTAACTCATTTTGGGAAAGTGTTAAACTCTTTTTCACAGTGACTGTACCATTTTACATTTCCACCAGCAGAGCATAAGAGCTCTAAGCTTTAAAGTTGTCTTTGTGTTCCCAGAGCCTAGCACAAGGCATAGCACACAGGCTGGACTGTTATTGAGGATTGTCACTGAGGGACTCTTTCTTACCCCAAACTTCTTACTGTGCTCCCTTTGTTGTTTTTTTAGGGGCCCAGCTAGGAGTTTCCAGTTGTGTGGGAAAATACCAGAGAAGCTCACGAGGTGCTAGGAAACAGCCATTTTCTGGAAAGTCCTTTTATTTGGATCTGCCTGCCAGCAAGAATCTCCAGTTTTTGACAGGAGCCATCCAGCAGCTGGGTGGGGTAGGTAATCTGTTTCTCCACTGTGATACCATGTTCTTTTGTGGGTGACCAGTCATGAGTTGGTGAGGGATTTTTATTCTTTCCTTCCCTCCTCCTCCTTTAATGGCTTTATTGAGATATAATTCACATACCCTAAAATTCACTTGTTTAAAGTACACAGTTTAGCTGGGTGCATCCCAGTGACTCGGGAGCTTCAGGCAGGAGGATTACAAATTCAAGGTCAGCCTGAACAACTTAGCAAGTCCCTAAGTAACTTAGTGAAACCCTGTCTCAAAATACAAAGAGCTGGGGATGTTGCTCAGTGGTTAAGTGTCCCTCAGTTCAATCCCTGGTACAAAAAAATGAGCAGAGGGCTGGGGTTGTGGCTCAGCGGCAGAGCACTTACCTCACACGTGCGCGGCCTGGGTTCGATCCTTAGCACCACATAAACATAAATGCATCGCATTGTGTACAACTAAAGTAAGTAAATAAATATTTTTTTAAAAAATGAGCAGAGTTTAGTGTTTTTTTTTTTTGTTGTTGTTGTTTTGTTTTGTTTTTTGGTATCAGGGATTGAACTCAGGCACTTGACCCTGCCCTATTCTGTTTTCTCTTGGGTACATACCTAGGAATAGAATTGCTTGGTTACATGTTAACTCATTTTGGGAAAGTGTTAAACTGAGCAACATCCCCTGCCCTATTCTGTATTTTAATTTTAAATATTTATTTATTTACTTTAGTTGTACACAATGCAGTGCATTTATGTTTATGTGGTGCTGAGGATCGAACCTGGGCCGTGCATGTGCGAGGCGAGCGCTCTGCCGCTGAGCTACAACCCCAGCCCCCCTATTCTGTATTTTATTTAGAGACAGGGTCTCACTGAGTTGCTGTAATCCACTGGGATTACAGGCATGCACCACCGCACCAAGCTTCAGTTTAGTGGTGTTTGGTATAGTCAGTCCTCTGTATTCACGGGTTCCTCATCCATGGATTCAACCAACTGCACATTGATGTTTTTTAAAAATTGTGTCTACACAGACCTTTTTTTTCTTGCCATTATTCCCTAAACAATATATTAACAACTATATGGCATTTACAGTACATTAGGTATCACAAATGACCTAGAGATAATTTAAAGTATATGGAAGTATGTGCATAAGTTACATGCAAAGGCTATGCCATTTTACATCAAGGGTCTTGGTACCAACTCCCCATAGATACTTGGGGACAACTGTATTCACAGAGATGTTCAAATTGTGTGATCACATAATCAATTTTAGAACATTTTCATCACCCTATAAGAGAAGCCCTGTGGCTGGGGTTGTGGCTCAGAGGAGAGCGTTCGCCTAGCATATGTGAGGTACTGGGTTTGATCCTCATAAAATAAAATAAAGATATTGTGTCCACCTATAACTAAATTTTTTTTAAGAAAGAATCCCCAAAATTTATTATCAGTCTCTCTACATATCCCTGGTCCCTGGCCCTGGGTAAACACTCATCTATTTTCTGTCCCTATTCTACCTTTGTTTTCTTTTCTTTTTTTTTTTTTTAAATATTTATTTTCTAGTTGTAGTTGGACACAATACCTTTATTTTATTTATTTATTTTTATGCAGTGCTGAGGATTGAACCCAGGGCTGCACACATGCTAGGCAAGCGCTCTACCACTGAGCCACAACCCCAGCCCCTCTGCCTTTGTTTTTTTATGCTCATTTTCTATGTAGCTATGATCATGATTATATGTGTGTGTGTGTGTGTGTGTGTGTGTGTGTGTGTGTTGTGTGTTGTGTTTTGGTTGGTTTTGGGTACTGAGATTGAACCTATGGCACTTAACCACTGAGCAACATCCCCTGCCTTTTTTATTTTTAATTTTGAGACAGGGCTTCACTCAGTTGCTTAGGGCTTTGGTAAGCTGCTGAGGCTGACTTCAAACTTGTGATTCTCCTGCCTCAGCCTCCCAAGTTGCTGGGATTATAGGCATGGACCACCAGCTATGATTATATATTTTTTTAGTTGTAGGTAGACACAGTGTCTTTATTTTATTTGTTTGTTTGTTTGTTTGTTTGTTTTTATGTAGTTCTGAGGATCCGAACCCAGTACCTCACCTGTGTTAGGCAAGCGCTCTACCACTGAGCCACAACCCCAG
The DNA here is from genome assembly GCA_025594165.1 of Tamias sibiricus. Taxonomy (NCBI): domain Eukaryota; kingdom Metazoa; phylum Chordata; class Mammalia; order Rodentia; family Sciuridae; genus Tamias; species Tamias sibiricus. The sequence continues at coordinate 19,774,317 of CM046660.1, read as the reverse complement.
CCCCTGATTATATTTTTGATTTCCAACATTTTATCCACAACCTTAAAGCATTGGCATTTTCCTGTCTTTATTGCCCTCCATATACATTATTTGTAATGGAATACAGTATAATTTGGGGTTTTTTTTTGGGGGGGTACAAGGGATTGAACTTAGGGGTGCTCTACCAATGAGTCATATCCCCAGCTCTATATTTTATTTTGTATTTTATTTAGAGGCAGGGTCTCCCTGAGTTGCTTAGTACCTCACCATTGCTGAGGCTGGCTTTGAACTCCTGAGCCTCCTGCCTCAGCCTCCTGAGCCACTGGGGTTATAGGCATGCGCCACTGTGCCCGGCCTACAATATAATATTTTTGAGTGGATTGTTGATTTACTTAAAGTATGTATCATCATATGGTAATTTTAATAATAGATTGACAGTAGATATTTCTTATGTCTAGGAAATAGTGTGATAATGCTTAACCCAAAAGAAAATGGTAACTGGGGAAACTGCATGAATATGTTTCAAATGCAGAGGCTCTTTGCTGTCAAACAAATCAGAAACTTTGCTATATAGAAACTCAGTGCAGATGATAGAATAAGGATCATGCCCAAACTGGCCCATAATTATATTTTGAACTTTTAGGCTGGACATGGTGGCACACACCTGCAATCCCAGCTTTTTGGGAGACTGAGGCAGGAGGATTATGAGTTCAAAGCCTCAGCAATTTAACGAGGCCATCTCTTCTGTCGTTTAGCTTCTGCTATATAAAAAACCAATTCAGAACTTGGGCTTAAAACAGTACTTGAGGGGCTGGGGATATAGGTCAGTTGATAGAGTTGCCTGATATGCACAAGACCCTGGGTGCAATCCCCAGCACCACAAAAACAAACAAATAAACAAACAAAAAACCCCAATACTTTAGTATTTGCATTTTTGTGTGGGTAGCTGAGTAGTTTAATGGTTTCACTGGGGTCATTCCTGTAGCTGGAGGGTCAGCCTGGCTGGAAGGACCAAAGTGGCCTCCATCACACATCTGCTACTCTCTGGCTTCTTGTACAATGTATGAGAAACTTCTTACCTTCTTACTTACATTGTACACCCCTATAGCATTGTGTGTGTTTATAGGAAGCTAAACCAGCTGATTTACACAGTGGATACATGGCACCCTTCCCAGAAGGTGAAGTGGGGGGCTGCAAGGCCTCTCAAAGCCTGCATTATAAAATGTGTACATATTACTGGGGCTGGGGTTGTGGCTCAGCGGTAGAGCACTTGCCTGGAACGTGCGCGGCCTGGGTTCGATCCTCAGCACCATGTACAAATAAACCCATTGTGTACAGCTAAAGCAAATAAATAAATATATTTTTTTAAATATTTATTTATTTACTTTAGTTGTACACAATGCAATGCATTTATGTTTACATGGTGCTGAGGATCGAACCCGGGCCGTGCACGTGTGAGGCGAGCACTCTGCCGCTGAGCCACAACCCAGCCCCAATAAATAAATAGTTTTTAAAAAATTTGTACATATTACATTAGCCACATTCTATTGGTCAAAGTGTCAGATTCAAGAGATAAAAAAGTAGGCTCCAGTTGGCTGCAGTGGCGCATACCTATAATTCCAGCAGCTCCGGAGGCTGAGGGAGGAGGATCGTGTTCAAAGCCAGCCTCAGCAACCTTATGAGACCCTAAACAACTTGGTGAGACCCTCTCGTAAATAAAAAAAATTAAAAAGCCTGAAGATGTGATTCAGTGGCTAAGCACCCCTGGGCTCACTCCCCCATACCAAAAAAAAAAAGTAGGCTCCACCTCCTGATGGAAGGAATAACAGTCACATTCAAAGTAGTGGGTACGATGAGGTGGGAGGAGTTGAGCAATTCATGGAAGATAAACATTGCTATGTTCCTACCCTTCAACACTTCTTTTTGCCATATTGAAGAAGATAGATGTACTTTCAAGCTATAAAGATATTTTAAATTGTGGTAAATGTATTTTTAAGAAATGCCCTTTTAACCGTTTTGTTTTTGTTTTTACTGGTGATTGAACCCAGGAGCACTCTACCACTGTTAAGTTCCTGTCATCCCCCCACCCCTCTGCCTTGTTTTGATTTTGAAAAAGGGTCTCTCAAGTTGCCAAGATTGGCCCTGACCTTGTGATCCTGCAGCCTCTCACAACGCTATGATTATAGGTTTGCACTACCATTCTTGGCCATTTTAGCCATTTTGAAGTATAGAGTTCATTGGCGTTGTTACCCTTACATTGTTGTGTAACCATCACACTCTCTGTTTCCAAACTTTATCTCTTCCCAGCTCCTCATTTATAGCTATTTTATTGGTAGCTTGAAATCTGCCATTGTGATTAGCCCAGACATCAAAAAAGGTACAGAGCAGTTTTTGTTTTTGTTTTTTAATTCCCCGGAGTGTTGGTCATTAAGTATCTGCCCATTTGGTGTTTATTTCTGTTTTCTTCCCACAAAGGTAAATGTCAGTATTCTTCAGGCACTGTGCTGGGTTCCTGAGATATAAAGATAAGTCAGAACTTCTCAGTGCTCACAAGAGGCTTATGGTCTGGTTAAGGTGAGCAGACACCTATATTATAGCTGAGTATTAGTCAAACCCTTTTTTGTTTCACTTTTAAGGCTCCTTTTTGTATTGTGGTCAAGATTACAGATGCAGTGTTTGGATGTCCCAGTGTATACTGCACAGAAAAATCATGGCCAGACCAAGCTGCTCCTAATCCTGCACAGCACCTCCAGTGTGTGGTGCAAACTCAGACTAGTGAAAGAACTCAAAGCCTGTGGCCTGAGTCAGGAGCAGCAGTTCCTGGAGGGATATATAATATATATATATATATATTTTTCATAATGATGTTTTCTTGGGGACTCAGTGCAGAGGTGCATTTAGTCTATTTAAAGACATTGATTCTGGAACTTCTGGCAGCCAAGATTTCCTTTTCCAGCTTCTCGATATTGACAATTCTACATCTGCTTTTTGGTTTTCAGCCACCTCTATGATCTGGTTTCAGGTAATTGAGGGTTTTCTGAGCAAAGAAGTAAGTTACATCGTGTCCAGCCGCAGAGAAGCAAAGGCAGAAAGTGGTGAGACAGGCCACAGAGGCTGCCCCAGCCCCAGCGAGGTCAGAGTGGAAACATCCTCTGTGGCCAATCCCAAAGGCAACCATGCCAGGCTTTCACAGAAGCCTGTGCACTCGGTAAGAACTTTGTGGGGTGGGAAAGATGTGTTCCATAAGCAAAGCAAATAGGCTTTGGTAAGCCCTTTAGGTAGTCTCTAGTTTGAGTTTTAGCTGGTTTAATTTAATTTCATTTGAATTCACAGACTGATAATATTTTATCCCAGTTCTGAATCTAAACACCTCAGCAACATGCCATCCTCATTGCTATCCCTTCTGTGCTCTATGTCACTTTTTAAAAAAATATTTATTTATTTGCTTTAGTTGTACACAATGCCTTTATTTTTATGTGGTGCTGAGGATCGAACCCCGGCCGCGCACGTGCTAGGCGAGCACTCTACCGCTGAGCCACAACCCCAGCCCCTCTGTGTCACTTTTTATGAGGACTTCAAAGTCAGAAGTTCAGAAACCAGAGGAAAATCCTCTATAAAGCAGAGAGGACTTGTTGGAATTGGCCTTGGCTTGGGCAGGAGTACACCCAGGATGCAGCGGTTCCCTTTCCTTTGTTCTCATGTATGAACAGCCAACCGTTGGGACAATACACATGCCATGTCTTTTATGTATGCACTATGGCTTTTTACCCCCTGGGCTTGCATCCTTGTTTTTGTTTAATTTAGGCTAATATTAAGATATCCATGAACATACCCTGTTCATGATGTTCATGATGAGGGATGAGTCTTCCAAGAAGAAAAGAAAAGATTTTCTAAAATGAAACACTTGCTAACATTATCTGCTGGAACGTTCAGAGACTCTTAATAGAGGTCTAAGAACATCTGTGACAGTTTGACCTTGGGTATTTTCAGAATGTCCTTCTCCATTATGGTTCAGGCTGCCAATGGTGCAGCTACCTCTGAACTTACATATGGGTTTATCTTTATCTCCTAAACGTTCTCTAAACTCTCATTTCTGCCTATCCTCAGCTGACACTGCTCCAAACTTTCCAAGGGACTTTAAGACACTACCATCAGTTTGTGTGTAAATATCTGTTTGTGTATGTGTTCTGTGGTCTACATACTTTTGTTTTCTTTCTGTCAGGTGCCTATGAGCAGAGGGAAGGAGCTTCTTCAGAAGGCCATCACAAAGCAGGTGAGTTGGGCCAGGCATGGTGGCTGTGCCTTTAATCCCAGCAATTTGGGAGGATGGCAATTTCAAGTTCCACCTCATCAACTTAGCAAGACCCTGTCTCAAATAAATAGGACTGGGGATATAGCTCCTTGGTAAAGCAACCCTATATTCAATTCCTAGTATCAAATAGAAAAAAGAAAAGAGAAAGAAAAAAAGATAGGTACAACCAGACACGGTGACATGCCTATAGTCCTAGCTACTCAGGAGACTGAGGCAGATGGATCGTTTAACCCAGTTGTATGCCAGCCAGCTTGGGCAACAAAATGAGACCCCATCTCAAAATAAAAAATGATGGGAACATTGGCCAGAATGAGGGATATTGTGCAACCAAACTGAACCAGCATAGCTTCCTGCTTGTCAGTGAGAATCCTCACTTGTATTCATTGTGTGTACTTGCGGTGTGCTGAGAGCTTCCCTCACAGAGCCCTCCTGACAGCTCTCTTAGAAACATATACTCTTTTATGGTCACAAGGCGGCTAGAGCAGAACATGTGGGCGTGTTCAGTTTGTGTCCTCCTAGGTTGGCCACCCAGAGTGGAAGACAGAGTGTCTTCCTGGGGGGTAGGATGGACCCTCCAGGCACTGTGCTGTCTCCCGTGCCTCCCTCCAAATCCCCCCTTGGATGACCCAGGGCTCCCACAGTAATGTCAACCTGTCCATCATGCTTTGTCCTTGAGGTGTCTCTACTCTGTCATTTCAGGGGAGCAGCAGCGGAAGAGGCAGTGGGAACAGCAGCAGCCTCCTGGCCGATGCCCGCTCCTGGGGAACAAGGGTCCTGCATGTGGACGGTACTGCTTCCACCTGGGCACCTGTGGAGGGGAGCATTGATGATTTTAGGAATGTCAGCTTTTAGAGGGATCATGGCTGCATGAGCTTCCAGTATCGGAAGCCAGATGTACTCAGTTCCTGTGTTGCTCCACAAAAGTGGGAGAGTGTGGAGCAAGCAGGATAGCATATAGCAGAGTGTGCATCTCAGAGGGATTAGGTGAACTGTCCACAGTCTCACCAAAGTGAGCAGCGTGACCCGTGTTCTGACCTAGTTTGGCCTGACAGTAAATACTGTGTTCTTTTTTCCATATGGTTGCCTCACACTATAAATGACTGATTTGCTCTTGTGATGGTTTATAATAGAATAGTGTTTCATAATTGGCTGAGTGTCTGATCTCCTGCTCAGCTCCACTCTTGAGTCTGGGATTTTCCCTAATTCATTATAGGGGGTTGATCTAGATAGCACAGTCTCCAGGTGCCGACTGGGTGCTGCCCTGTCTTTTGGTACCAAGATCTTTCAAGGGAATCAAAGGGCTGTGCTGTGCAGGGGATGTTCCTGGTCTGGGGTGGAGGCAGGGGCTCATCCCATTGCAACATCATCCTTGCCTGACTTGATCTCATTTTTTGCCTTTCTTTGTGCTAGGGAAGCTCCTGCCTCCTTAGCCCCTGCTGGGTTTTCTACCTGAGGACACACCTACAGAGCTCAGAGTTCTGGGTTTCCCCCACAAATGCCACTCTTTACAGTCTTGGTGAGCTATGAGGCACCTCAGTTCAAAATTGAATTGTATTCAAAGCTACAAAAATACATGAAGCCAATTTAGGTGGTTCCACCATAGAGGACCCAGCCCTTACCTCTGTTGTCAGGAGGTGCAGAGGTAATTGTAGCCAGAAGGTGGCAGACAAGGATGGCATGATCCAGCCAACTAGGCCAGGTGACCAATTTAGTCCTCCAGCCCAGAAAGGGACCATGAGGGATAACTAAGGAGTGGAAGCCTCTGCTATGGCCCTCTGTCTTCTCTACAGAAATGATGATGCACGTGCAGCAGCTGACTCATGGTTCTTCACGTATAAAGAAACAAGAACCAAAGCAGCAAGAGGTAGGTCAAAACCACGGGTGGAGCCGGGCGCGGTGGCGCACGCCTGTAATCCCAGCACTTTGGGAGGCTGAGGCAGGAGGATCGTGAGTTCAAAGCCAGCCTCAGCAATGGCGAGGCACTTAGCAACTCATTGAGACCCTGTCTCTAATAAAATACAAAAAAAGGGCTGGGGATGTGGCCCAGTGGTCAAGTGCCGCTGAGTTCAATCCCCAGTACCAAAAAAAAAAAAAAAAAAAAAAAAAACCACGGGTGGTTTTCAGTGGACTCTGTGACAACACGGTAGATCCCTGACCCACCTAAGCCATTGTTTCCTGGCCATTCTGAAAAATGTAATAGGAGTGCAGCTCCTCTGTCACCTCATTCTTTATGTCCACAGCTTTTCATTGCCCTTTCTCTCTCTCTGTAGATGTCCCATGTCATACTCACCCCACTGAGGCTTTCACTGCAACCCTGGGCCAAAGACTGCACCTGGGTCATCCTGGCCTAGATAAAAATTTCCAAATGCTCTTGACCTCCTAGCAAGGCTGTCATTTTAGGAACAGTTCTTGGCCTGGGAATGAGCCCACAAACTGGATGGATTTGGGAGGGAGTTGTATCATGAAATAGCTGCCATCTTCCAAATCTGTGTATACTCCATCAAGAGAGCCCAGGCTCATTTAAACCTGCCATGTCTTCACCCAAGCCTAAATCTAAGGATCAAACCTGCAGATCTATCTGCATGGCCTGGCATCTAGGAGCAGAACTAATAGTAGTAGCAAACCACATCCAAAGTGGTTGGAGTTTGGGGGGTTTTCCTTTTGTTAGACATATTTTTGTTCAAAATTCAAAAAGATGTACAGTGAAGTCCTCCTACTTCTACTCCCCAGCCACTGACCTCCCTCCTTGACATAAATAGTGTGAGCAGTTTTTCTGTGTCCATCTAGGATTCTGTACACATATAAGCCAGTTTATCAAAACTTCCCCCCTTTATACCAATGCTTTAACTTTACTTTGCCTTGACTTAATAACCTATTTTGGGGCTGGGGCTGGGGCTCAGTGGCAGCGCACTTGCCTGGCACATGTGAGGCACTGGCAAGTACCATGTATGAATAAGTAAAAATAAAGATCTATCAATAACTTTAAAAAATTAATATAACTACTCTGGCTTTCCTTAAAAAAAAAACAAACCTATTTTGTAGATACTTTGGGAGTCTTTTGTAATAAGTTTTCTACATAATCTGCTGACATGCAAGGGAATATGCTGGACTTCTTTGGCTTGTGTTTGCCCTTAAAGTGTGGCCTAGCGGAGTATCTGGAACCACCCAGGGCTCAGAAGCACAGGTAGTCATGGACTGACTGGCCCTCTCATCCTGGTATACCTCCCAGATCTTTAGCTGATTTCTTTTTTTTTTTTTTTTTTTTTTTTTTTTTGGTACCGGGGGGATTGAACTCAGGGGCACTCGACCACTGAACCACATCCCCAGCCCTTTTTTGTATTTTATTAGAGACAGGGTCTCACTGAGTTACTAAGTGCCTCGCCATTGCTGAGGCTGGCTTTGAACTCGCGATCCTCCTGCCTCAGCCTCCCAAAGTGCTGGGATTACAGGAAGCTGATTTCTTTATTTTATTCCATTTAGGCTGTGTTTGTTTTTGTTTTAATATTTTCTAGTTGTAGATGGATAGAGTGAATACCTTTATTTATCTTTAGGTGGTACTCAGGGTTAAACCCAGTGCCTCACACATGTTCTACCACTGAGCCACAACCCCAGTCCCTCCATTTAGTTTTTAATATCAGCTTTATTTGACCTTGGTTTAAATGTTAGTTTTGGCCTACAGAATAAGGGTACACAAGGTGGCCACTGGAAAGCAAATGTCCTCGTTCTATAAGGTGACCTGAAATGGCAGCTGTGCCTAGAAAATAAAAGCTGCCCTTTAGAGAGCATCTCCTCTGAGTTGGCGCTTTCACTTGCTTTAGTTTCATCTGTGCCACATCCTGTGAGGTTGGTAAATGGCCCTCACAGTACTGGTGATGCAGCTCCAGTTCCTATCCAGGCCTGAGGGACTCTAAAGCTCTTCTCTACACAGTCCAGCATCTTTTCCTCAAAGAGCCAGCTGCCATTGAGATTCACAGAGAGGACTCTCCATTCATCATGGCACTGAGAGGCAGGGGAGCCACTGTGCCCCTGTCTGCTGTAGCTCACAGCCTAGGAGTCTGGTTCTGCAGGTCTCTCAGCAGCAGGAAGCAAAGTGGGACAGACTGAGTAACTCAGCGTACCAGGCCCAGTTCCTCGACCCCCGTGGCTCCCTCACATCCTTAACCTATTTTCCCTTTCCATTTAGGGAACACGTCCAGGAGTGGAGTCAAGAACGCGGAAAGGTCAGCGTGGTAGATTTTCCTCATCTAATTGCAATCCCTCCTTCTATAAACACTTCCCCACGACTCCCTCTGAGGCAGCATCTGTTCACTTCTCTGTGGCAGGAAGCAAGTCCAGGTTGTGTTGCCCCCTCATGTTTCTAGGTCCTGGGCCTCAGATTTCTGGGGTGAGGCAGGTATGCCCAGGTGCAAATGCAGAGCTGCTGGGCAAGGGCTTCTCCTTGAGAGCTGGGACCCCATGCAGGCACTTTGGCTTCTGTATCCTCTGGCTGTTCCTGGGCATTGACTGAAGTTCAGCATCCTTTTCCTGATTCAGTAGCAGTTTGGGGTGGGCAGTTTGACAGCTGCCTACCGTTTTCAGAAATGCCAAACTCCCCAAAACTGACAAACAGGCAGATTGATGGACTATGTCTCCTGGCTCCTCTTGGACAGCAGGAGAGTTTCTCCCCCTGGATGTTTCTCCCAAAGATGCTCTTTAAGTGGCATTTATTCCTGCACAAGCAGGAGCTAAGAAAAGTCACTTGGCACTTCCTCATGCTCGAAAATCAAGGAAGTCTGTGGGGAAATTGGTTTTAATCATTGTCTGTTAATTAGAAAGACAAGAAATTATCCCCAGAAAGTAATTAATGGGAGCTACTGCCCAAGGAGAAAAGGCTGCTTTGCTTGGGTGCTAGAATGGCTTCCATTGGGGTTAGGAATTCTGAGATATGGGCCTCCTGAGGGACTCTGTGGCTGTTAGGTCCTCCTGGGCTTCCAGCCTGCCTAGGCTAAACCTCTGACAGCACTCCTAGTCACGATGGGAAGATAGAGAGGTTCAAGCCGGGCGCGGTGGCGCACGCCTGTATTCCCAGCACTTTGGAAGGCTGAGGCAGGAGGATCGCGAGTTCAAAGCCAGCCCCGGCAATGGCGAGGCACTTAGCAACTCAGTGAGACCCTGTCTCTAAATAAAATACAAAAAAAGGGCTGGGGATGTGGCCCAGTGGTCGAGTGCTCCTGAGTTCAATCCCCGGTACCACAAAAAAAAAAAAAAAAAAAGAGAGAGAGGTTCATGGTGCCCAAATGATTTTGTAAATTTTGCAATAACCAGCATAATACAAGAGAGGGGTGTTTCACTTGACTCCAAAATTTGTCTTCTCAGCACTCCTTTCCACTATTTTTTTTCAGGAACCTGGGATCACTGAACACCCTTTATCCCTCTTCCCCTTTGCTCTGTCCCATAAACCCCATGAAGAATGCTGCCTGGGGAGTTTTCAGGTCCCTTAGGATTCTGAGATGCCAAGAATCAAGGTCTAGGAACTTTGTGGACCTTAAGTCTGTATTTAGCAGAAATCAGCAGGGCCTGGATCTCTTCCACCAGCCATGTTTCTAAGGGTCGTGGTACCCTTGGTGGGTGACAGCCTCCAGAACACTCACACAGGAGGTCCTGCTGGGGGAGGACGCAGCTAGTGCTGCAGTTACTCTGCAGCCTCCGCTAGTGCAACTCACTCTCCCCAGGAGAGGCTGGAAGAGATGGGAGGGGTGCTCACCTCTGCCAAATGGAAAGGCACAGGCTCTTAGGCTTTGGCAGAGCCTTGCCTCTTGGAGCATTTCCTGTGTGTGTGGTGTGGGCTGTGCTCTAAGGCAGGCAGAGAGCTAATGTGTGCTTCTTCCTCTTCCAGTGGCCAGACTAAAGGCACCATTCCTCAAAATCGAAGATGTGAGCAGGTAAGTAGGACCTCCCCTCTCCCCTTCACCCTTCCCAGACCTGCAGAGAGGAGGAGGGAGAGGTACTCAGGGGACCCAAGCTGACATGTGGACATGGAGTGCCTCAACCCTGCAGCTTCATCTTTTCTACAATTTGCTGTCTTCCACTATTGAGGAGAAGTCTCACACAGACCAAGGGGAGCCTCTGAGGGTGGCATTATGCAGTTGATACTCCTCTTGGAGATGAGTCAGAGGTTAATGATCCTGTGTGTGAATTACCTTCATTTAATACTTTCCTTTTATGAGCTCCTAGTGTCCCATCCCAGCTCATTATTGCTGCTCCTTGCTGGGTGTGTGCTGACACTTAATGTCGATTCATTTCTGGTCCAGTCACAGTGCTAGTACAGTTCAGGACATCTTGGCTGAAGTATGGATGCATGAGGTGGCACTGGGGATTCCCTTGTCAGACCACCTTGTACATGATAAAGGCTTTCTGTTTTGCTTTGAAAGGCCCTTTTCAGGCGCATATCTCATGACAGCCCTGGGTGAAAAACAGCATGAATCCATCCTTTCCTAGAGGGAAAACTGAGGTCAAAGAAGCCAGGAACTTGTACAGCCACCTTGCTAGTAAATTGCAGCCCACGGGTAGAAGTCAGGGGCCCTGACTGCCCTACTTGGTCCCTGCTACTTTGCCTCTCTGTCCACTGTGATGTCTCCTTACCTAGAGCAGGAGGGTCACCTTGATAATGTTAACCTGATGAGTTCTTGGCAGCCACCTTGGTTATCAGTGTCTTTGATAAATACTAGATCAAAAGTCCGTATGAATCAGCAGTTATTTCAAAATTTAAAAATATCTAAAGGAAATAAGACCATTTGTACCCAACAGGGACTACTGGGACCAGAACTTTCAGGGTCCTTTAGTCTCAAGCAGGGCAGCTGAAAACCAGCCCCTGGAGCTCCAGGCCCATCTTCTCAATGGGCCTATATTCCCCTCTTAGTGTCTGCAGACAGTAGGGTTGGCTTCGGTGGCACAAAGGCACGGAACGCACTCCCTCCAGTTCCAGTGGAGTGAAGTACATGCTCTTCAGTGTCCAGCCCCTGCACAACTAGATAAACACAAGGAACTGTGACTCGGATGCAGTGGCTCAGATACTGCTACTACCTTGGTACCACACTGCATGTGGCAGGCACAGGTCATATCACTGTCACCAGAAGGGTTACATAGCTTGTGTGCTCCTAGTAGCACAGACCAGAGAAGAAATCTAAGCAGAGCTGAAGTTTCTGGGGATTCTTTTCATGTGCTGTTCTGAAGCGGTAGCTTTTCAAAGCCTGTTCGCCTGACCAACATGAAATCTCCTAAGTAGAAAGTGTCATTAAGGAGAAAGAGAGGTGCCAGGGTTGCAAGCACCTATCCTGCTTAAGGATCCAAAACGACTTATTTGTTAATTCCCTTCTGAGCCCCAGGCACTCTTCCCACCACCACCACAACCAGAGCATGGGCTACTCCAACCAAGCACGGCACACCAGGCAGCGACCTCAGTCAGCAGGGTTTGCAGAGTACACACAAATCGGTTCTGGCTCTGTAAGTTTCCTGAATGTCTTCAACTTAAGGTAAACTGCTAGAACCACAAGGTAAACTGCTAGACCACTCCGTACAGGTCTGGTTATCCAGAACCTTCATTTGCACTTCTCTTTTCTGTTCAGAACACCAGCCCTCAAATGGTACCAAGGACCGTCCTAGTGCAAAAACACTTCCCTTCACAGAATAGGAAAATCACTGCTGTGACTTAAACATTCTTCCATTTGGGTTCTGCCAGGTTAAAGTCCTTGAAAGTTGTAGGGTCAAGAGGCAGAATGGGAAGAACCAGCTCAGGAATCTGTAGTGGTGGTTTGCAGTCTGGTCTTGGCCACTTTCTAGTCATGAGCCCTTGATCAAGTCACAGAACCTTTTGGGTTTCCTTTCTTCTGTCAAATTGGATGAGACCACTTATTCCACTCAGCCCAGAGGGTGCTTATTAAGATTCAAGTAAGCATGAGTAGGTATACATTTGGAAAGTAGAGGAATGCCAGGTATTGCGCACAATCCCAGCTACTCCAGAGGCAGAGGCAAGAGGACTGTTAAGTTCAAGGCCAGCCTGGACAACCTAGCAAGACATTATCAAAGTACAAAGAGCTGGGGATGCAGCTCAGTGGTAGAGCACTTGCCTAGCGTGTACAAGGTACTGATGTCAGTACCACAGTCAGTACCACAAAGAAAAAAAAAGGAAGATGGGGAGAGCATAGGTAATGGTACTAATTTTACCGAGAGAGGCTGTTAAGAGTTCTATTTTAGAACTTAGGAAATGTCAGGATTAGAATTCTGGAGAGAAAGGCTAGTCCCCTTCCTCATCTTCTCCCTTCCCCACTGTAGTCAAAGTGGAAGTTTTTTGTGTTTCAGGAAGTTTCGTCCTTTGCACCATCAGTTTAAATCCTTTCCTGAAATTTCTTTTCTGGGACCCAAAGATGCAAGTCCCTTTGAGACCCTGACGACCCCAGGCAGCTCACACTGTACCAGGTAGGTCTTTTTGATTCCTGAGTACCAAGGACTGGTGACAGGCCAAAGTCCTCCCCCTCAGGGCCCTGCTGGTCAGATTTGGGAATGGCCATCTGTTTGCTCCTTTGGCAAAGTCTATTCTGGGAACTTAGCCCAGAGAAGAGAGGCACTAGGAGTATTCATCCATTTTATTTGGTGTTCTTCTTCTCTACCATGGAATTTAACTTAAGTGTCCAGAGGGCAGTAGACTGGTTCTCACACTCAGATCTGTAGACCGCCATTATGAGAGTGCTCCTATGGTGCCACTGAAAAGTGCAAGTTCTAACTGGGAGTGGTAGCATATGTCTGTGGCACTTGCCAGTGACTCCAAAGACTGAGGCAGGAGGATCACAAGTTTGAGATCAGCCTGGGCAATTTTGTAAGACCCTGTCTCAAAATAAAAAGGGCTAAAGCCGGGCGCGGTGGCGCACACCTGTAATCCCAGCACTTTGGGAGGCTGAGGCAGGAGGATCGCAAGTTCAAAGCCAGCCTCAGTAATGGCGAGGCACTTAGTAACTCAGTGAGACCCTGTCTCTAATAAAATACAAAAAAGGGCTGGGGATGTGGCCCAGTGGTCAAGTGCCCCTGAGTTCAATCCCCAGTACCAAAAAAAATAAATAAATAAAAAAAAATAAAAAGGGCTAGGGATGTAGCTCAGTGGTAGATGACCCCTGGATTTAACCCCTAATACTACAAAAAAATATGTATTTTTTTAATATCTCTTATCATATATGTGTGTATAATGTATATGTGTGGGCTCCTAGACTCAAGCCCACAACTATAGAATCAAAATCTCTTGCCGGGCACGGTGGCGCACGCCTGTAATCCCAGCACTTTGGGAGGCTGAGGCAGGAGGATCGCGAGTTCAAAGCCAGCCTCAGCAATGGCGAGGCACTTAGTAACTCAGTGAGACCCTGTCTCTAATAAAATACAAAAAAAAAAAAAGGGCTGGGGATGTGGCCCAGTGGTCGAGTGCCCCTGAGTTCAATCCCTGGTACCAAAAAAATAGAATCAAAATCTCTGATCATTGAACCTCAAAAGCTGCACTATTACAAATTTCCAGGTGATATCAGTGTACATCAAAGTTTGAGGCCTATTAGGCTAAACACAAGGAATAACTAGGGATAAGACCAAAGGCACTTGCTACATTGTGTGGCCATGGTGGCTCCTAGCCTTGTTCGTGTTCATACTCCACAGCTATTAGAGTTTGAACTTCACTGACTAAAGTAGAGAAAGAATTAAGCTCATGTGGTGGACTAGCTGTCTTCCCAGATGCTCTCTAACTTCTGAGCCAAGGGCTAGTTCCTGGTCTCTCTCAGCCCAAAAGCTCCTGGGACCATGGACAGCCTATGAGCTCCTCAGCAGACAGAGGCCATGGGTCAGGTCATAGTGCAAATGGGAGGGGAAAAAAGGAATGTGGCAGTAGATGGAGGCAAGAAAAGGAGAGAATGGGCTGAGATTAAGTCCCAAATGTTTTCATTCTTTTCCCGGGAGGTGCAGAGGATACCAGGAGAACCCATCAGGAGATGGCCCAGGCAAAGTAGGGCAGCTAGGCTTGGTATGACCTGGGGGTTGCAGAGGAACTGGGAGGCCATAAAGGGAAGACAGTGAGGCATTGAAACTTTGTAATCTGCCTGGGCAGAGGATTGGGTCAGATAGGACATCGTGTGTACTGCGCGTGTGTGTTTGAATATTTTTTAAATTTTCATTTTTTCTAAAAACTATTCTAGTGATGGCCACTGCCAATCACTAGTTACTCTCACCTGTGGGTTCAGAGATGTGGGTGCAGAGAAGAGAGGCTACCCACCCAGGTGCAGCGGTAGACACCTGTAATCCCAGCGGCTCAGGAGTCTGAGGCAGGAAGATTGCAAGTTCAAAGCCAGCCTCAGCAAAAGCGAGGCACTAAGCAATTCAATGAGACCCTGTCTCTAAAAAAAACACAAAATAGGGCTGGGGATGTGCTCAGTGATTGAGTGCCCCTAAGATCAATCCCCAGTACCCCCCAAAAAAGAGAGAGAGGCTTCCCACAGGGAGGCTTCACCTTCCTTTTGCCTCTCCTGCCACCCTTGGACAGCTGGCACCGAGGATAGAACAAATGTGCCCATTGTGCCTGTCTGGCCCCTTGGCCATCTTGGTCCTTTCCCTCCCGCACCTGACCTCTAGGCCCTGAGCAGCAGCTCCTCCTCTGGGGACCCCAGTAGTGACCACTTTTCCCCCACCCCGTATCCTTCACAGAGAATTTAAGGACCAAGAGCCAAGCCCCCAATCAGCTGCATGCACCATGCCCAGGAGGAAGAAGGGCTACTGCGAGTGCTGCCAGGGGGCCTTTGAGGACCTCCACGTGGTGAGCCCCTTCCCCACCAAGAACCTACTCCCCAGACTGTTCTGAGGGAGCCCAGCCTGTAGTTTCCACCTTGGCATGTCCTCTATGAGGCTGGCTGGAAGTTCTGCTTGTCCCACTCCACACTTGTCTAATGCCCTCTGCCTTCTCTTGCCCTGGACAGCATCTTCAGAGTGCCCAGCACCAAAGCTTTGCCCTAGAAGCCCATCGATATGCAGAAGTTGATCGGATCATCACCCAGCTCAGCCACAGCTTTGTAGAAGACCCCTCCCAGGCCAGCCTCCCCAGGTGAATGCCATAGCTGCAGACACACCTGCATTTTCTCTCTCTCTTGTTGCCCCCTCCAGCTGGGAAGGAACCCTCAGGTTGGCAGCAGCAAGGACCAATCTATGATATTTTCCTCACCTTCCCACCATCCTCTGTCCTATTTGTTTTAGGGGTAGCCATTGGCACAGTACAGAGTGAAGAGCTAGCACTGGACATAGTTCCTGAGTCCCCTGGATGGGTAGTGAGCAAGGTCCTTCTCCCTCTGTGGAAGTTACAGAAAGAAGAATTACATGGGGTTTGATGGAGATTCCTAGGTTCTCTGAGCCCAGCTTCTCCCAGCTGCCCACCAAGGGTAGATCCTCTCCCACCTGGGGCTGTGGCCTCGTTTCTCACCCCAATCTGGGCTCAGCTTGGACAGCCAGGTTCTGTGCTACTGTCTGCAGCTACCAAAGGGCACAGCCTCCTCTGTGAAGTCATTCAATAGAACAGCCTCTACCCTGTTCCCTTGGCCAGCCCCAACCACAGTCCGCAAAGCCAAGAGGAGTACACAGCACTGGCTGCTCCTGCAATGTCAGACCGGAAGAGGCCTTTCCCAGAGGGGCAGCTCTCTTCAGCACTAAAACCCAGAAGGGTAGCACCACACAGGCCATTTGCCCTGTCCTTAGCCCCAGCCCAGGAGGTTCCCATCTTGCTGCCTGTTCTGGAGCTGAGCCTGCGCTCACTGGGTATTTCTGTCCCCACAGGCAGTCAGATTCCACAGCTTCTGGATGTGACGCTTTCCATCCTGAGACTTCGTTCCCAAGCCAACCCTCCCATCCCAGGGTAGCATCTCCTGGGATGAGTAAGGAAGATGACTGCCAGGCCCCAGGTGCCCCAGAGCAGGACAGAACAGTGGACAATGTGGAAGCATCATATGAACTTGCAGAGACTGGCCAGGTACCTGGACCAGTAGCAAGCTGCCAGGAACTAGGGGGACCAGTTGATGTGTTTGTGGACCCCTCAAGAACAGCAGTTTCCAGGAGCCCCACTTACCAGCGCCTCCTGACTGGCTCTTGTTTCATGGACCTCTCTTCTGGCTGGGACCTGGCATTTGTTGGTCACAAGCGGAAGATTCAGGTCCCCAACAGCAGCACTGAGAAGAAACCAAACGCCTCCTTTCTTGTACCTGGAGCCTCCAGTACCCCCAGGACAGCTGGTAGCAGGCATCTTCTCTCCCTTCCCCTTCCCAGCTGTGAACCTAAGCCCCAGCCTCCCTCCTGCCCTTTTGCCACACACAGACCTGCTTCTCCCTCCCAGACCCCTTACCCTGGCAGTCCACAGTCAAACCAGTTGAATTTTGGACCACACAACCCCCCTGGCCTGGGGGAGAGAGGCTCCCAGGACCTGAGGATTCTGAGTATACAGCCCCTGGTCCTATACCCCAGCAGGCTGACCAGCTCCCCAGCTGTCCCGCAGGCCCACCTGCACTCCACTGTGGGAGGGCCTGCAGGGAGCCAGGCCACCTCACTCCCCCATCCTCGGCCAGCCAGCATGGGAGCCAGCTGCTCCAGATGGTTCTGGGCCCCTCCACCTCTCCAAGTGCCTTGTCTGCCTGTCTCCCAGGCCCAGCCCTCACCCAGAGCTGCTTCTGTGAGTCCCTAGGTTTTCACACAACCAGCCAGCTCCAGCCCACAGAGCTGCAGGTCTAAGATACACCTTTGCTTGGTATTATACACCTGGCCAGGGCCAGCCAAGACCAGGGGAGTGGAGCCCCAGGTTTGGTCTTTGAGGTGCAAGTAAGTAGCTATGCTCAGCCCTGTGGAGCCCACAGAGCCAGACCAGCTGGCTGCAGGTTTGCGGGAAGGACTGAGAGCTTAGGCTAGGGGCTGCTCTCTCTTGCCTCTACCTCCAGCCATGGCCAGCCTCCCACACCCAGAGGCAGAGGCAAGACTGGCATAGTGAGGGACCATGAAGAAGCTGGGGTGGCAGGAGGCCTGGCCCAGCATCCAGGTCCTCTACAGGCGCTTGCCTCTTTGCAGAGCAGAGGGTTAGTTGTTGGTGTTCCCCACCCCCACCCCAGCCTCCTTTTCCACAAGCATGTGGTCTCTCCTGCTCTCCGATGCCTGTGTGTGTCCCCTCCCCCAGCCCCCCACGCTCACACAGATCCTCAGGAACATATGAAGCAGAGGAGGGGCCCGGGCTGCAGCACTGCAGCACTCCCTCCCCCATGCACTTAGTCGGGCCCAGCACTGACCTTTCCCTTGAGCCCAGGATGTGGCCAAAGCCCACTTTGGGGACCCCTCAGCTCTCCTCTGCAGCCTCAGCTCAAGCTGCCCACCCGGAGTTCTGCTGTTCCAGGGTCAGTGTCTCACCTGCCAACTTCTGCATCGCCCTCTTCCCTCCCTCCTTCCCCAAGGACCTCCCCCCATTTCTTACTGCCAAGCCATTAATCTGGAGACAGAAATGGGTTTGCTATCGATTCTTTGGCCACTTTTTTTTTTTTATATTACAATTTGTACTGTGGTTCTTCTCACCCTTCTGCCTTTGTGTGTTTGTCTCTTTAAATGTTGAAGCTGCCTGAAGCCTGGTGCTATTCTGTGTCTCCTTTCAGAGGAAGAAAGGGGGGCCTAGCTGTGGGTGAAGACCTGAGTTGTTAGTTTGGAAATAGAGCAACTGTGTACAGCCCTCCTTAGAGGCCCTGTTTGGCCTTTTTATGCCATTCCTGTTAAATTTCACAATTCATCTTGATTCCTGAAATGTAAATAAATTTGTTAAATAGCAAAGAGATGGAGTGCAATGTGTCGGTCCTCAGTCTACCCTCCAGTGACCCGAGGCAGGGCTGAGGGCCCAGCAGAAACCAACAAAATAGCTGGGTAGCAGAATCCCTCCTGCAAGTGGAGGGTGTGAGCGTCACCACCCTCCTGTGGCCTAGTCTGGGTGCTGAGGACAACAGGAGCACCCATCCCTGTGCAGCCTCTTCCTATTCCCATCTGGGCCCTCGCTTGGCTCTGCTACCCAGGGAGCGGTCACCTGCACAGAGGGCATGCCCATCACCCTCCACCAAGAAAACTCCTGCCCCAATGGGCATTCCTGCTCTGAATCCTCTCCCCTTCCTCAGGGCCCTGATAATGGCTTACTTCTGGACCCTACTAGGAATGTCCCTTTCCTTTTGTGACATACAGGGATGACTGCTCCCCATCGCCTTCCCCATCATGGCACCTGGCTCTCCTCTTTTTCAGACTTTGCTGATACCTTTGTGTGCTGTTCACTCAGCGCCTGTCACATGGGTTCTGACGCCCTCCTTGCCATCACCACCTCATCTCTGACCCATCTCAATGACGGTGACCTCAGACATTTCTGCCAGGCCGTAACCCCCAGGCTACAGTATTGCAGTCATTTGTTCAGTCCAGCTTCCAGACTCTAGATTTAGATTAGAGCGGAATGGCAAACACCTGAGACTTGACCCAGGACCTGCAGGTGCTGCTTGACACAAATTAGGCCTTTCAATGACTCCTTGACTGTTCAGACCGCTGCTCTTCAAGTCCACTTTCCCCAGTCACCCCTTCTCAGCAGATGACCTTGACTCTGACTCATCAGGCACTGCATCATCTTGCTGACATCCCCTTCAACATTATCCTGCTCTTTGTTTCTCTTTCAAAGGAAACTCTGTCCTTCTTCCCCAAGTCACACTGGCCCTGTGCTTTCCACCCACCCTGGTTTCCTCAACTTGCCACCTCTCCTTTGCCTGAAAACTCAATGCCTTTCCATCCTGGAAGGTAACTTGAGTTGACTTGGCAGCTTGAGGGCTCCTCCTCCTGTTACTTCCTGAAACTGCCTCCATCTTACCCTCCTTCCCCTTCTGGACTTCCTTGGTGGCTCTGACTGAAGCAATCCCCTTGGGATTGTCTATTCCAAGGTCATTGGATAGCCTGCTAATGACCAAAGTCAAGTTACTCTTTTTGAAACCTAAGTCCCAGCAAACCCATCTTAGCCTGGGTCTACCCCTGCCCTGTCCCTGACCACTGCCTGCCCGCTCATCCACCTGTCCATCATTCAGCACAGGCCTTAGGTATCTCCCTCAAGTCAGCCCCCAGACCTGGGAGAGCCCTCAACTCTGCTTTCCCCACACTAGTTCAGGGACCTTCGCTCTCACCTCCTCTCACCATCCTTTCACTACACTACAAGTGTGACCTGCACAGGTAGTCCTTCCTCTTGCCCCATCCGAATTCCAGTCTCACAGGAGGGGGCTCTGCTGTCGCTGCTCCCCAAACTTGCCCTGGCACTTGGGGCAAGTCCCTTTACTACTCTGGCCTCGGTTTCTCATCTTGAAATGAGGGGCATGGATGAGATGATTTCAAAGGTCCTCTCAGTATTAAAATGCCATGACCCCACCAAATGCTTATATCCTTCCCTGTCCTGCTACCTCCGCACACAACAGACCTGAGAACAACTCAAAACAAGATGCAGGGCCCCCTTTGTGCTCATTTCCGCAGCATTCTCCAACTGCAGCCTCTCAGTCATGTCCAATCAGTCCCAAGTCCCATTCCCTCCCTCCTGAATGCCCTACCCCACACACCCACCCTTCTCTTTCTCTCTGCCATCTCCCAGCCCTGGTCCCTCATCCAGCCTGGTAAATCTGCTTGCCTGAACACCACTAGGCAGTTCAGCCTCTGAGTTTGCCCTGGTCCT
The DNA here is from genome assembly GCA_025594165.1 of Tamias sibiricus. Classification (NCBI taxonomy): domain Eukaryota; kingdom Metazoa; phylum Chordata; class Mammalia; order Rodentia; family Sciuridae; genus Tamias; species Tamias sibiricus. Next base: position 19,754,278 of record CM046660.1, on the reverse strand, counting down.
GCCCTCGAATGCCCATAGTTCAAGGCACGAGTTCCATGTTCCCCTAGAACCCTGTAGTTTGGAGCCATGAGGGCCTAAGTTCAAATCCAGGTCCTGCTACTTAAATCTGACCTTTGGCAAACTCCTGGAACTGTTTTCTTAATCTGAAGGGAGGGTAACTTTACTTCCTACTCACTAGGAAGTCAAAGAATCAAACTGCATCTGCGTGAGGTACTTGGCACGTTAGCAAACTCACTTAGCACCCCCTATACACCTGTGCACTTTCCCTTCTAGACACTTAAATTGAGCTTACTTTACTAATCTTCCATCTTGTGATGTCCCTCTGTGACCTATGTCCCTGTCCCCAGTGTAAATTTGTGGATGAAAGAGCACTGTAAGACACTCTGTCCCCAGGCCCACCTTCCAAGGGCTGGCTCTCCAGAGTTGGAGGACCTCTTGTGTGAGAGAAGGGGCATTTGTGCCCCACAAGCCTTTGAAAAGACAGGTGTGCCTGGGACCTGGTGCCCCAGGTGCCTCGAGCACCTCCCTGGGCAAAGCCTGAGAGCGCCATTGATTCCAGGAGAGGGAGGAAGAGCATGAGGTGTCCTGAGAGGAGCAGTCCTCTGCCTTGGACTGGTGACACTGTGGCACTCTCCGTGCTCCCCACTCCTCACCATGATCACATCAGGCCTACTGTCTGCATGTGCAGGGCATAGAACAGGTCCTGAGGCTCCCAAGGCATAATGGGGCCTTGTGTCCTGGACGAGGGTCAGGGGGCTAGTTCCTGGGCACCTTTGACACCAGATCAGGTTGACGGCATCTTCCGTGTGCCAGACACTGCTTGAAGCACATGAGGCTCAGCTGCTTATCCTCCCTCTTGGCAGCACTGTGAGGAACCAGGGTGGGGGGACCTGCTCAAGGTCACATTCAGTAGGCAGAGAAGCTGGGTCTCCAACCAGGAGCCCAAGGCCTGCCGTTGGCCGATGCACCATCCTCCACTTCCAGGAATCTCTGTCGTCCCGCTGCATGGGCTCCTTACCTGCGGTTGCTGTGACAAGGTCTGAGTCCCACATCAGCCCAGCTTGGCCCTTGTGCAGGAAAATGTGAGGGAAGAATTAGCCAGAGGGCAGGAAGAGCCGCAGGGCGGAGGCCCAGGCCTCCTGATGGTGGGCATTCCTGAGGGAAGACTGGAGGTGGAGATCGGAGCCCAAGCCCTGAGCAGAGCCACACAGAAAAGGTGACCCCAAGGGTGCCATCAGGATAGCAGAAACAGAGGCCATCAGTCTCAAGTGATGGGCAGAGGGACCAAAGGAGCCAGTCATAGATGTGGAGTTGGGGTAGGTCTCCCCACTCCCACCCCCAGAACCCTCTGAGGGGGAGATGCAAGCCTGCCCCAACCTAAGGAGCAAACAGCCCTTTCTGTCAGATCTGATGAGGGACGCAACCCCCACTCTTGTGAAGTCCCTGTCTGATGGAGGGCCGCTAGTTGGAAGATAGCTCCTGACCTTAGGAGGGAAAGTGGGGAAGGGAAATTGAAGCAAGTTTCCTGTTTGGCCAGGTGCCTTGTTGTGGAACTGAAAGGGCATGAGATGAGGGAGGCGGGACCTCAGGGACTGGGCTATAGGGTGTGACTGGGGAGAACCAAGATGTCCACCCAGTTGCTTGGCACTGAGAACCCAGGCAGACAAGTGGATATTGGGGACCAACAAGCCATATAATTGAGTTCCCACTAGAGCTGACTTAGGGTGCTACCAGGAAAAAGTCACCCCAGGGCTGAGCAAGTCACCCCAACAGGAAGCCAAAAGCACCAGGACCACAGATGCGGTAGGTGGTAGCTGAAAAGAGCTGGACCTCAGGTCTAGGCTTGCTGTGTGGCCTTGAATGAATGGAAGGCTTGGACTCCTCCAGCCCCAGCACACTGCACATGAAACAAGCCTCACCAGCCTCTGGAGAGTCAGCGCTTACTGATGTGGGACATGGCATGGCACAGTGGGACAGGACAGTCATCTTGGTAGAGGTAGAGGTGGAGGTGGGATAGGACTGGACACAAGGGACTGGGGCCCTAGCATTTTGAATATACCTTTCACTGAGGGGCCCTGTGATTTGGAGAAGATCATATAGTCTTTCAAAGCCTCGGTTTCCCCATCCATACAATGGAGAGGGTCATCTTTCCATCCTGGGTTACCAGTCACGGGTTTCTAGGGAATACCACATAGTAGGCCATGGTTCCCAGAACCTCCTTTCCCCTACATCCTGGAGGAGGTTTTCAAAATATCTCCAGAATGAAGAAAGAATTTGCTCAGTCTTGCTGAGCATCTGGGGCTGGAGTGGCAGGTGGTTGGGGGGGGGGGGGAGGGGAGTCACCTCGTTCCAAGCACTGATGTCAGCGCCTCCTGGGAAATTGCCTTCTCACCTCTCCTGGGCCTAAAATAGAGCTGGGGGAGAGGGGAGGTTGTCACAAGCTAGAGCACCTCCCAGGTTCCCATCAGAGGCCCTGGGGAAGCAGAACAACCAGGAAGGACTTCCCTGCCTCCACTCTGGCTCCTCCGGGACCTGTGGTCCTCCAGTGTGTGTATAAAGATGCTCTGGCCTTGGGAAAGTCAGGATGGGGGCTCATCCGCTGCTTATGTATCCATGCCATGTCCTACCACTCCCCAGGCCAACTCAGGCATTGGACTCTTGGAACTCCTAGCAGAGGTTAGCGATCTAGCCTCTAGTTCTGGAACCCATCTCACCCAGGAGCCAAGTAACTGGGTTAAGGGTGCGGCTGGGAAGGTGCACGGAGAAGTCAAGTTCAAGGCAACCTATTCTGACCAGAGGGGAGGTGGGAGTCTGCAAAGGTATCTTCTGCTCCTTAAAGATTTGGACAACCACAAGAGGGGTGGAAATGGGGCATGCTAACAGCATGGGAACCACCTGGGTGGTCTATATTTTTTTTAGGGGCAAGAACTGGAGTTCCCTATGCCAAGGACTTAGGAGCCCAGAGGGCAAAGCCAGCCTTTCCTGGTGGTTGGGGTGACAGCAATCCCTGACACCCTCCTGGAGCCAGGGGAGTCTTTGACCAGAAGAAGTAGCCTGCCAGGTGGGAAGGGGTCCCAGCTGCAGATGGACAAGAGATTCCGAAGGCGTGGAGCAAGGCGTTCGCCAAAACGACAACAAAACCTCTGTTCATCCCTCCACCTTCCGGGCTCCCGCAGCCTGAGGTCAGCCGGGACGCTCGGGCTGAGGCCAGGGCAGTCCCCTCCTGTGTACAACACCAGCGGGTGAAACCGGGTCCGGTCGCCACGCCCCCGCATCAGGTCTCCAGACTGGCCGTCTTTGGCCATCGAGTCAGAGACCCGGGGCCCCCTCTGCACCCTGCCTCCTTCCCCGCTACGAATCTGTGGGTCCTCCCGGATCCTCAGGCAACGGGTAGCCGAGGGGGGACCGACGGAGACCGAGTGCACTCCGGCCGCGCACCTGCCAAGGGGGCAGAGGAGGTGTGGGAAGCGACCCCGGGGCGGCGCCTCTTTTGTCCTCCCGTCGCGGCGGCCGGGCCGAGCGGACTGGGGGGGGGCGGGGGGCGGGCCTTGGGCTCACGTGCTCGCCGCGCCGCTCTTAACCCGGCCCCGCCGCCCCGCCGGGATGGCCGCGGCCGGAGCGCGCTGAGCCGGCGCCTCCCTGCCGCCCCCGCCCTGCGGACCCCCGCCGCCGCTCGCGCCCCCGCCCGCCGGCCGCCGGCGCCTCCCGCCCCCGGCCCGCCTCCCGCTCTCCGCCGCGCCGCTGGCAGCCGCAGCCCCCGGACCCGGAGGATTATGAGCGAACCATGAGGCGGCTGCGGCGCCGGGCGATCGCGGCTCTGCTGCTGCTGCTGCCGCTGCTCCCCCCGCGCCGGGTAAGTGACCCCCGCCCTGCCGGTACCCCCGCCCGGCCCCCGCCCCGGGCTTTGCGGCGGTTTCTGCTGCAGCCACATTTTCCTGCAGTGCTCCGGGTGACAGCGGATCCAGAGCGCGGGAGGGTGGGGGAGCGGGAGAAGAGGGAAGGTGCGTCCACCCACCTGTCCCGATCTGGCCGGCCTCACCGCGGCCATTCCCCTGCCGCTGGCCGGCCGACTCTGCAGGTCTCTGCAGGTTTGGGGTGGGGGGGCAGTCGTGACGGTTGGGCAGGATAAAGCTCCTGGTCCCCTCCCCTTGGGGCTCTTCCCCTGCAGGGTAGCCAGATCCTCCCACCCGATTAAGATCCAAGGCTCCAAGGGCCACGCCAGATTGGGGGCTGGGGTGTGCCCATCCCCTTCCCAAATCTCCTGCCCCGTGGAGGGCATCTGCCTGCAGCTATGGCCTTCTCTTCTCAGGTCTTGGGGCCCGGGATCCTGTAGGAGCTCTGCGCTGGAGGGGCTCACCCCAGGTGGGGATTGTAGAAGCCCCCGAGGTCACAGAGCCCAGCCGTCTGGTAGGGGAGAGCTCCGGGGGAGAGGTCCGAAAGCAGCAGCTGGATACCAGGGTCCGCCAGGAGCCACCTGGGGGCCCGGTGAGTGGGCTGGTGAGGGAGGGGGGCTGAAGCAGGCCTCAAAACCCAAGGGAGGCAACGCGGTAGCCAGGGGTTGGGCGCCCCCTCAGCGGCTGGCCCCTGCAGCTTCCCCTTCCGTACAATGGGCTGTCGGGAGCCCTGGGCCTGCCCATCTCCTGGTCCCTTTCCATCATTGTGGAGACCCCCTGCTGTCAGCCCTCAGGGACTCTGGCTCACCCAGGCCTCAGTTCTGTCATGGGTCAGCCTTCTGCCAGCGCCCCCTCCCTGCCCCATCTAGTGGTTCTGCTTAAAATGGGGCTTGGGCAGAGCAGTGCGGGCCAGGGAGAAGCTGCTCAGCGTCCAGTCAGGGACTCTGACTTCCAGGTGCTTGCTGAAGCCACCCTCAGTGGGCTTTCTTAGAACAACTTAGTATGTGCTCCTGCCTCAGTTTCCCACTGTGCACAGACAAACTTGTTCTGTCCTGGCTGAAGGTGGGACCTTGGAAAACGGTTGGAGGACCCAAGCTCACCCACCAACACCAGCTCTATCTGCCCCCTGTCCCTTTCAGCTGCCAGGCCCTTCCTGCCTCCCCCAGGAAGGTTAGAAATGAAAGAGATTAATTGCAATTAATAATTAATTAATATCATGTGAATAATAATCATCCAGATGGAATATTCATTCAGCATGCCTCAGCTCTCCAGGACCTTGATGCTGAAAGTTAGCCAGGCCAATGGGGGCGGCAGAGGGCTGGATGGTGAAGGCCCAGCAGAAACAGGGGGTGTCAGGAGAGACTCAGAGGAGGGGCACAATAAAGTCTGGGAAGTTTTGGCAGCTGCAAGTGGTGGGAGGTAAATTGGGCTGGGCAGAGGGAGGAAGGAGGGAAACAGAGGCTACCATTACAGACATCTGTCAGACTGGCATCTGGCCCTGCCTAATGTACTTGGTTAAAAGCCCTTAAGGGGGAGGGGGTGTGGGGTGGTGCAGGGGTGGGGAGTACTGTGAAATGGAGTGGAGCAGGAAGAGAACATGCATAATAGATGCACCATCACTCAGGGCAGTGATGGGGACTGGGAGAGGAGGGGGCTGATGGTCCTGAGCTGGCGGCTGAGCCAGGGGGGAGACCAGCTTCAGGGGCGCCTGCCCAGGCTCCCTGGGAGCAGGTGGATGGACAGAAGGATGGTCCTCGCAGCAGGGATGCGGTGTCCTGGCTGCAGTTTGGTTCTTAGTCTGGCTTTCTGTGAACTGTGCACCCCACAGCTGTCTTGGTAGGAGGGCCTTGGTGACCCTGCCTGACTGCTGGGACTCTGACTTGTGCTTTAGGGGATGTACAGGTTGGGGAAGGAGTGATGTCACCTTGGGGTCAGGGGGCAGAGATGAGGGGAATCACGGTAGCCCCGTAGGGATGAAAAGTGGGGGATCCAAGTGGCTTCTTCGGCCTGGTCCTTTTGGGAGATGGGAGGAGGTGTGGGCAGAGGCCGGGAGACCAGGGTGGTGCAGTGGACTGGATGGGTGGGTGTCTCTTTGGGTGTTGTTCTGCTGGGTGATTGGGTGGCATGTGTGCATGTGTGGCGTATACGTGAGTGACCAAGTCTGGATACACCTAAGGGGTGCCTGAGGGGCGGGGTGGGAGGAGTCCTGTGGGTCAGTGGCAGTAGTCATCTCCAGTAGGGGTCTCTCTGGGACTGAGACTTCCTTCATGTAGCCTCCTCAGGGGACTTAGGGCCCTGCCTTACCTGTGCCTCAGTTTCCCTTGGAGCAGGCTGACAAGGCCATGGACTTCTCTGGGCCAGGCATTCTGCTAAGCTTTGTAGGTTCATCATTTAAGTCTTGCAACTGTCAGAGGCAGGTAACTTCTGTCTGCTCCATTTGGCAGATGAACAAACTCAGGCTCAGAGAGGTTAAGTAACCTACCCCAAGTCAATCGGATCTTTTTTTTTTTTAATATTTATTTATTTGCTTTAGTTGTGCACAATGCGTTTATTCATACATGGTGCTGAGGATCGAACCTGGGCCGTGCACATGCTAGGCTAGCGCTCTACCGCTGAGCCACAACCCCAGCCCGTCAATCAGATCTTAAGTAGTAGAGGTGGGAGTAATTTTCTCTAAGACCAGGGCTCCTACACTGCACTGTTCTGCCTCTAGGGCTCTCTGGATCTGGGTCAAGGGGCACTTCCCCAACTGCACCCAGAGCAAGAAGGATGGAAGAAGGCCAAAGGAGACAAATGACCTGTCCAGAAGGTTCTCCTCTGACCTTTAACCTCCCACCTGCCATTTGTCCCCAGGGCTGGGGCACTTCTGGGGCTGATGGTGGGGTCAGGGCAGTCAAGGCCCAGCGGGAAGCTCCCTACACCCGCACTGCTTGCTTTCTGTCCCAAGTTATGTCCCTGGTGTGGACTTCCAGTTGAGCAGTATTGAGTCAGCATCGAGATCTCCAGCCATGTGGGCAGCCTGGGGCACGAGCTGACTGGCAGGGCTGGGTGGGGAACCTTGGGCACTGGCCTGTCCTGGTGTTGGGCTGATCCGCTCACCTTCCCGAGCCTCGTCTGGATGAAGATGTTATAAATCTCAGCCCCTCTTACCACCAGGAGGCTGCTATGGGAAAGGAGGTGGCTGGGGATCCTTGGCTTGGTGGGGCTGGGCGTGGGGCTAGCACAGGGGGAAGGGAAGGTGACCAGGAAAGAATTTACCAGTTTTCAATTTACCAGTCCACTAGGGCAGGCACAGTTGCACCTTTACACGTATGAGTTTATTTAATCCTCATCCTAACTCCTGGAGGTGGGACCATTATTCCCATTTCACAGATGGGGAAAACAGGCAAAGAGAGAGGAAGTAACTCTCCCAGGTCACATCAGTAGCTGAGTCAGTATTGCTATCCAGCCAGGTGCAGTGACCCATGCCTATAATCCCAGGGACTTTGGAGGCCAAGGCAAGAGGATGGCAGGTTTGAGGCCAGCCCAGGTAACTTAGTGAGACCCTATTTTAAGATAAAAAATAAAAAGGGTGCCAGGCATGGTGGCACACACCTGTAATCCCAGCAACTCACAAGACTGAGGCAGGAGGATTGCAAGTTCAAGACCAGTCTCAGCAAATTAGCAAGGCCTTAAGAACTCAGCCATACCCTGTCTCAAAATAAAAATATTAAAAAAAAAAAAAAAAAAAAAGAGCTGGGGATGTAGCTCTGTGGTTAAGTGACCCTGGGTTCAATCCCTGGACCAATAAATAAATAAATAGGGTTATAGATGTAGCTCAGTGGTAGAGCACCCCTGGGGTTCCTCCCCTAGAATGAAAGAGAAAAAGGGAAAAAGACCCAGTATGGCACTCTTAGCCAGTGTACTGCCCACCTCACTCAGGGCTGTAGGGGAGAGGGACATGAGGGGCCCCTTGCCTTCTCTTTGCTCTCAACCTCTCAACTTCTGTCGAGTTTGTAAGTAGGTTGTCCTGTGACCCAGAGAAGAGAGGGAGCTTCTGAAAGTGCAGAAATGTCTGGTCACAAGCAGCCTGCAGCTAGGGGGTGAGGGTGAGGCAGGAGGATAAGAGGCCCACAGTGTACAGTCGGACTGGTTGTTGACTGTGCAAGTCACCCAAGCAAGGGGTAAGAGAGCTGAATGAAATCCATGGGCTCAAGAGGCTGCATGTGTCCTGAGGGTCACCTTTCTCTGATTCACATGAAACTGTTGTGTGGGTTAGGCTTGGCCATGGGGAACCCAGAATCCTTGGGAACCAAGGAGAGGCAGGACGGAGGGCAGCGAACAGGGTCTGGAGTGAAGGGGCCCAGGAGATGGTGCTCATGTGAGCCAGCTGGGGGAGGGGGCCTCATGCCTAAGCTGAGCCCTCGAGAGCTGCCCACAGCAGCACTTACTGGAAATGCTGCCCCAGAAGCCCTGCGCGGAAAGCCTCTTGCTTCCTTGCTGTATAGAGGCGGGGGCGACTGAGGGAGGCTCAGCCTCCAGCCCTTGGAAGATGGGTGTCGCAGGCAGAAGCCCAGAGTGTGCACCCAGTGCTGTCAGCCCTGGCTGTGGTCTGTGTGGCCAGGGTTGCAGATCTGTCCTGGAGATCTGGGGAAGGAGAAGTTCCTGGGAGGCGTCTGGTGGCTAAAAGCCAGGGCCAGGACCGGCTTTGGGGTGGGAGGACCTCGGTGCAGATCCCTCTCCACTGTTTCTTCCTGTGTTCTGAGAAGCCGCCACGACTTCCAGGATCCCCCTTCCTCCTCCATGAGACGGGGATGAGGACAGTCCCACTCCTGGGGCCACTGCGAGATGATGTGTGTCAGGTGTCCAGCCTGGGATCCGGCCAGAGCCCCATTCCACGTCCCCAACGCCCTGGGCGGGGCAGGCTTCTGGGTATCTGGTGCTGGCCTGAGGGATGGGCGTGAGGAAGAGGATCAGGGGCATTTTGGGGGTTACCGGGCGCCAGGTGAGGCTCCAGGAGGAACAGGAGAGGCCGGTCTCACGTCCTCCCCAGCCAGACTCCAGCCTGTGGGCTTGGCCTCTCCCAAGCACCCCTCTTGGCTGCCTAGAGGAACCCAGCTGCCTAGCACC
>CM046660.1:19102751-19145176 GCA_025594165.1 Tamias sibiricus | reverse complement strand
CACTATCTTGGTGAGACTGACTTCAAACTTGTGATCTTGTGGCCTCAAACTTGGCCTCTCCTACTTTTGGCAGCAGTAGTGCTTCTTTAGACACTAACTCTGTAGTAGTTGCTAAAATACAAAAGAGAAAGGACCTTTTAAAAAGTTAGTAACTTGTCCATTTCTCCTTTTTTTCTTTTTCTCTTTTGGTACTGGAGATTAAACCCCATCGCACTTTACCACTAAGCCAACATCCCCAGTCCTTTTTATTTTTAATTTTTAAGACAGGGTCTTGCTAAGTTTCTGAAGCCAGCCCAGACCTTGTGATTCTCTTGCCTCAGCTTCCTGTGTCACTGGGATTGCAGGTGTGCACCACCACACCTGGCTTCTTTCTTTTAAATATTTAAATTTAATTCCACAAATATTTATCAAGTACCTATTATTTCTAGTAGGTAACATATTTATCTCCTATCATCTGGACTAGATTTTCAGCTTATATGTAAATGTATACCAAACCCCAAGTTTGTACTATACTTCCAAGATAATGTGGATTTTCAATATATGCAGACTTCCAGAGTATATGTTTTTATCTGGGGAGGAGGTTAATAGCTTTCATAGTTTTCATATATTTTTCCCTTTTTTTACTATAAAAAGGGAGACTGTTTATCTGGACATGTAGAATGGTTCTGAATCCTGAATGCTTATTTATCACCTGTAGAAAACTTTACAAATAATGATAATCTAAGTCCAATCCCAGGTGTAGAAATTGTGATTCAATAAATTTGGGACAGAATATCATCTAAGTGGGATTGAAAGCCATTGGTCTAGGTAGGAATAACATTTGAATGAGACTTAATCAGAGCAGAAGTTATTTGTTCATTGCTATATACCTAGAGTCTAGAAAGTGGCCACATAGTAGACACTCAGAAAATATTTATTGAAAAGTACTAGAGCCCTCCAGTTTAAAAAAGTTAAAAAAGACAATACACACACACCCTACCATTGCTTTATTTTTCATGGTAAGTTACTCCAGAATCTGCTTTAAAAAAAAAAATTCTTAGCACAATCATAGTCTGTATATACCTGTGTATTCTTGCTGAAGGCCAGCTTCAGCAAAGATGTTAAGTTCTTCCTGCTTGGTACTGAAGGGAACGTCGACGATATGAAATAATCCACACACAAGCCAGGTTGTAGAAATCCTTCTACTGTTCTGATTTTACTTTTCTCAGTATGGCTTTTTATACATCCCAACAAGCACACAGTAATTCACATTTTTCTTTAGGAGGTAACATAAAGGAATTTCAGTAAAGAAGATTATAATAAAGGTTTTCCAGGAATTAACTATACAATAAAAATTTCCAGTAATTAACTATAGGGGGTTACATTAGGTTTCCAGTAATTAACAATAAGGAATTTCAGGAATTAGCTATAATAAAGAATTTCCAGTAATTAACTATAAAAGGTTAAAATAAGGAATTTCAGGAACTAACTATAATAAAGAATTTCCAGTAAGGAATGTTAGGAATTAACTATAATAAAGAATTTCCAGTAGTTAACTATAAAAAGGTTTCAGGAATTACCTAGGGAAGATCAATTATCCTAACTACTGATTAATCTTATCTATAGGTAGGGGAAGGTATTCTAAAAAATCTTAAAGCTAATGTTAAAAATTCTTCAACTCTAGGTATGCCTGCTCATAAAGTTATATTGCCCTAGTATCTTATTCAATTGGGCTCATCCTACCGGCTTAGCTAGTTTCTGGCTTTAGATTCCACAGGGCCATTGAACTGGTTTTATTATTGATAATTAAATGTATTAGAACCTGGTGGTCATACAATAGAAATACATCAAGAGTACAGACAAAGCACACAAAGTTAATTCTTGGTGGTCGCATAAAGTGGCATCTCATCCGCAAAGAGGAGCCAAGCTCAGACCCCCAGGCATTTGGAGGGAGCTTGGGCTCAAACTCATTTGCATAACCAAGGAAGAACCCAGATTTCTGGATAAGCAGGCGGACACCTGGCTTGATTCTTGGTTTGGAAGAACTAGGCCCACACAGCCCTGAATTAACAGGTTGGGGGTCAGCTCAATTCCAGGTTGGGGAGATCTCAGACTCACAGCCCCGAATTAATGGGTTGGGGTCGAGCTCAAATCCCCGGATGAGAAACTCCACATATTCTGATTAGCTAACTATGTTTGTTGATATCTGCCATGGGCAATATAAGTTATCATAAGTAAAGGATTAGAACCCTTGGCTAACAGTATGTGGCAGAGTTAGCAGCAACAAATACGATGGAACATCTTATTGGGGATTCTTAATTGTTTGAGCATAGTTTGTATTTTGTACATTTTTTTGTTCAAGTGGCCTTAATTGGGGAGGAATCATATAGTAATCCAATAGATCTTTCTAACAGGTCCTTATTTGCATTTAATGGCCTTCTGTTTCTTATTCTTTCTTTTGTTTCTTTTTTCCCCCCATCCCATCTTCTTTATTTCCCAAGTAATAGAACCCTCTAGTTACTGATGAGTACTTTTAATGTGTTATGATATTTCAGTAGTGTAAATATTTCTTTCTGTGAAGTTGAGTAGCATAATGGGATTAAGTTGTATGGAGGCATTCTAGAACAAACATGACTGCTGGCAGAAAACTGAAATATGACAAAATGACAGTTGTAGGGACTGCTTTGTCTTCAAAATTGAGTGAAACTGTTGGGATAAAGCCTTTTTGGCAAAAAAAAAAAAATACATGTATGTATATGTATATATACACACAGAGATCTTTAGTACAGATTTCTTAAGTATCTTGAAATTCTTGTATTTCTGTGACTTATATTAGTCGAGAAACTCTCTCATGTTTTTATGTACATTGTCAGAATCATCTTACAGGTTATGTCTGCTACTTCTGAAAATACTAGGGGAAGTGAAATGGAAATTGATACTAAATTTCAGAATAAAGGGAAATTTCCTTATAGCTACTTAATTTGGTAGATTGTGATAGAAAATGGCATTCCTGATTAATTTCCATTAATTTCCTTCTTGGCGAGAACCAAGAAGGCACTTGGAGAGCTACAAACTAGAGGTCATTGAACTTGAGTAGTTCAAGCCTTTATTTAAGAAAAAAATTATTATCACTGTGTGTGTGTATGTGTTGCTGGGAATTGAACCCAGAACCTCAGACGTGCTAGGCAAGCACTCTACCACTGAGCTCCAGCCTGATAATCAATCTATTTTTTTTAATTGATTGGAGGCTCTTATTTTCTCAGATTAATAAAAAATTTTAAAGTTTGACAATGCATAGTGTATACAAGGCTGTAGAGTAAATAGAAACTCATATTATTGTTTGATATATAAATTAATGATTTTTTAAAAATGATTTGACATTGTCTAGTAAAGATGGACATATTCAATAACAATAATTTTATTCCTAAGTATATATCATGTACTCCAAGAAGTGAATACAATAGTGTTTGTTAGCCAGGCACGGTGGTGCAGGCCTATAATCCCAGCGGCTCAGGAGTCTGAAGTAGGAGGATCACGAGTTCAAAGCCAGCCTCAGCAAAAAGAGAGGTGCTAATCAACTCAGTGAGAGCCTGTCTCTAAATAAGATACAAAATAGGGCTGGGGATGTGGCTCAGTGGTCTGATGCCCCCATGTTCAATCCTTGGTACCAAAAAAATAGTGTTTGTTGCAGCATTATTAAATTAAAAAAAAAAAAAAAACTCTAGAAATAACTTAGATGCCCATATAAAACATATTTTGATATCTTTAGACGGTGGACATATTATTTATTCAATAGCAATGAAAGTGAACAAACTCTAGCTGCATACATCATCAAGCATGAATTTTCAAAATTAATATTGATTTTTTTTTTAAAGTCACAACAGAAGTGGAGTTATATTTATTTAAAGTTGAAAAACGGAAAACTAAATATGTTGCTGCTAATGGATGATAGGCACAAATGTATCAAATTATGAAGAAAGGTCAGCAGAATTTTTAACTTAAAATGTACAATGCTTTATGTATTATGATTCATGACTCGAAAAGAAAAAGCATAATTCAAATGGATTAAAGATTAGTCCTAGGGGCTGGGGTTGTGGCTCAGAGGTAGAGCGCTCGCCTCGCAGGTGCGCGGCCCGGGTTCGATCCTCAGCACCACGTAAAAATAAAGGCATTGTGTACAACTAGAACAAATAAATAATTTTTTTTTTTTTTTTTTTGGTACCGGGGATTGAACTCAGGGGCACTTGACCACTGGGCCACATCCCCAGACCTTTTTTTTTTTTTTTTGAACTTTATTAGAGACAGGGTCTCACTGAGTTGCTAAGTGCCTCGCCATTGCTGAGGCTGGCTTTGAACTCGCGATCCTCCTGCCTCAGCCTCCCAAGTGCTGGGATTACAGGCGTGCGCCACCGCGCCCGGCTAAATAAATAAATTTTTTTAAAAAAAAAGATTAGTCCTAAACTTTAGTCATTTGTATTTCAGTGTACTTTCTTGAGTGGCTGAGAATTAGGTGGCATTTAAGCTAATAGGTGAGGAAGTTTTTGTGGGAGGATGACATACTTTTGAACATTTCCTTCCTGTGTATCATGAAAAGTGGTTGAAAACCATTGCTGGTAAGAGCATGTAGTTTTAGTGGGATTGGCAGACCTGTAAACAGATAACCTGTAATATAATATGAGTATTTTACTGAAGAAGTAAATGAAAAAAAAAAAAAAAATGGCTAGAGGTTAGCCAGGAAAACTTTATGGAATACACATTATTTAAGCTAGGTCTTTAGAAAGAATTAGAAATTTATTAGGGAACATTGGTAAGGGAGCCAAAATTCCCTGATGAAGAAAAATTATATACAAAGGCACAAAAGACTAAAAGTAATGCAGGTTGGGCTGGGGTTGTGGCTCAGCGGTGGAGCCCTCGCCTATCACATGCGTGGCCAGGTTTGATCCTCAGCACCACGTAAAAATAAAGGCATTGTGTACAACTAAAACAAATAAAAAATCTTAAAAAAAAAAAAAAAAAAAGTAATGCAGGTTGAGTGAGTAAATGCAGATATGTCAGGAGTCATACACACTGTGGAGTTTGCTCTATGGGCATTGAGGTTTTATCACTTAAATTAAGGATATTTATGTTCAAAGCTCTGTGCTAGGGGTAACTTTGAAATTCTCTATGTATCTGTATTTATGTTCTTTTTCTTCCACTTTCAGGCTGCTATATGGCAAGCACTAAACCATTATGCTTACCGAGATGCAGTTTTCCTTGCAGAGCGACTGTATGCAGAAGGTTTGTAAATTTTCATTTATATAGAACTATAAATAAAATGCATGAAATTCCATCACTTTTATGACTAACAAGATTCTTAGTATTACTCTCTTGTTTTTTCTTTATAATTGACCACTAGTTCATAAAAACTTTACCTTTTATCTATGTGACTCCCTTTGTTTATTTTAATAACCATAGATTGATTCAGGCTTATTGACTCTCATGTACTTAATCATTTCCCAATCTTTAGGGTTTCTTTCCTAGGTTTTTTTGTTTTGTTTTGTTTTTTTGGTTTTGTTGTTGTCGTTGTTGTTGTTTTGGTACCGAGGATTGAACTTGGGGCACTCAACCACTGAGCCATATCCCCAGCCCTATTTTGTATTTTATTTAGAGACAGGGTCTCATTGAGTTGCTTAGCACCTTCCTGTTACTGAGGCTGGCTTTGAATTACAGCCTCAGCCTCCCAAGCTGTTGGGATTACAGGTATGCGGCACCTTGCCCAGCCCTAGGTTTGTTTTTTAATTACAGTCTATGTTCTATCGCTAAGAACACAGATTTAGAATCCATAGCTATGGCACAAATCCTAATCCTGTCACTCAAATATACATTTTTGTGACCCCAGGCAAGTTATAAAATGTCTGAGCATTTCAGGTTTTTCATTTATAAAATAAAGATAATAAATATGGAATTATAGACTTGAAAAAGTAAACAGGATAATGTATTTAAAGCACTTGGCACAGACATTTAACATGGTAATAAATGCTCAATAAACATTTTGTGATGAGTTTTTTTTTGTCAGTAAATTATTATAATTCTTTTTTTTTAAATATTTATTTATTTGCTTTAGTTGTACACAATGCGTTTATTTGTACGTGGTGCTGAGGATCGAACCCGGGCCGCGCATGTGCTAGGCGAGTGCTCTACCGTTGAGCCACAACCCCAGCCCTATTATAATTCTTTTTTTTTTTTTTTTTTTTAATTTTTTTTATTTTTATAATTTTTAATATGTACAACTCATAGTGCATATATTTAGTATCTTTTTACATACAACTGTTTGTATACAAAGTATATTCGTACAATTCAGGTCTTCAATCATGCATTAATGAAAATGATATCCGTCTCATTCAACCACCTTTTTTTTTTTTTTCTTTTCTCCCCCTCCCTCCCCTCTTGCTCCCTCCCTTACCCTCCCTTCCCTTGACCATTCTAGTGTTCCTCTAATCCTCCTATGTACCTATTATAATTCTTTTGCTAAGATGCTGATGTAGATAATTGTGACTTTTTATTTATTTATTTATTTTTTTAGTTGTAGGTAGACACAATACCTTTATTTTATTTATGTGATGATGAGGATTGAATCCAGGGCCTCACATGCGAGATGAGTGTTCTACCATTGAGCCATAACCCCAGCCCTATTATTTTTTAATACATTTTTAAAAATTCTGTATAGACACAATGTCTTTATTTATTTTTATGTGATGTTGAAGATCAAACCCAGTGCCTCACACGTGCTAGGCAAGTGCTCAACCACTGAGCTACAACTCCATCCCTGATAATTATGACTTTTTAATTCTGATATTTAGCATTTTTTTTTATTTGAACTCAATCAGGTTTGACATTTTCTCCTACTGCTTTAGTAGCTGGAAAATTGTCATTTTACAACTATACTAAATATATGGTTCTTGATACATTAAAATTTTTTCAAAGAATTTATAGTAGTATATTAAGTAAGATAAGAGCCAAAAGTTCTTTTATTTTACATTATTACTTAATTTAATAAGTAATGAATCCCACATGATATTTTACTTGTTTTGTTTGCAGGGGGTTGAGGGGGTACTAGATATTGAATCCAGGGGCACTTTACCACTGACTGACATCCCCAGCCCTTTTTATTTTTTTTATTATTTTTTTAAATATTTATTTATTTGCTTTAGTTGTACACAATGCAGTGCATTTATGTTTACATGGTGCTGAGGATCGAACCCGGGCCGCGCCTGCTCTCTAGGCAAATGCTCCACCACTGAGCCACAACCCCAGCCCCTTTTTATTTTTTATGTTGAGACAGGGTTCCACTAAGTTGCTGAAGATGACCTCAAACTTTCGATACTCCTGCCATAACCTCCTAAGTTGCTGGGATTACGGGCATGCACCACTGCACCTGGCTCTTACTTGGTTTTATATTGAATTTTTAAAAATATTTGGCTCTGCTACCAGAATCTCCTCTTTTCCACTAATTAGTTTTCTTTCTTTCTGTATTTTGGCAGGGGAGGGATCAGTTACTAGGGATTGAATCTAGGAGCGAACTACCTCTAAGTTACATCCCCTAACCCTTTTTATTTTATTTTGAGACAGGGTCTTGCTAAATTGCCCAGTCTGGCCTTGAACTTGTGATCCTCCTGTCTTGGCCTCCCGAGTAGCTGAGATTCATATGTGCCACTGTGCCCATCTTAATTTTCTATTTTTAACTCAATATCATATCATTTTATAATTGACACTTTATATTCTTTCCATATTTAATAAGGCATGTCTCCTATTATTGCTTTTTTTTCTTTCAAATTCATGCTTTAATGAGAAGTCTTTACCTTTTTTGTAATTTTATTCTTCCAAGTGCATTTTCTTACTGCTTTGAAATTACACAAAGGCTCCCAGGGATGTGGCTTAGTTTTTCCTAACATGCACAAGGGCCTTTGGGGGTCAAATCTTGTCACTGGCAAAAAAAAGAAAAGAAAAAGAATGTATGGCCGAAATTACACAAAGATTTGATCAATGCTGACCTATAACCATGTAGGTCTATAAATTAATTTAGGAACTATTGACATCTTTACTATGTATACATATACATGTATGTGGTATATTGGGTATACAAATGCTTTTATGTACATGTATAGACCAGAAACAGTAGTATCTTCTTTTTATTCATTTGTTTGTTTTATTTAGTTTTTCTACTTTTTGTATTAAGTTTCCATTGGGTTACTTGTCAAGAGTTTTCAGTTTGTAATGTTTGCACATGAGCTTTATTTTTGTGTGTTTTGTGTGTTCCTCCATGAATTGATAGTCCAACCTTTCTGCTCCTTATTAGGATTTTTGTCTAGTAGTAAGTGCTTAGTAACTTTACTGGAAACATAAAGAAGGTGGATATCAGGGCTGGAGTCGTGGGTCAGCGGTAGAGTGCTCGCCTAGCACGTGCTCGGCCCAGGTTCGATCCTCAGCACCATGTAAAAATAAAAACGCATTGTGTACAACTAAAAGCCAATAAATAAATGTTTAAAAAAATAAAAAAAAAAAAGAAGGTGGATATCAGAGGTTTGCCAGGAATTTGTCACAAAAGGAGAAGAGATAAGAATATTAAAAATATATAGCCAGGCACAGTGGCTCATGCCTGTAATCTCAGTGACTCGGGAGGCTGAGACAGGAGGATTGCAAATTCAAAGCCACTCTCAGCAAAAGCGAGGCACTAAGCAACTCAGTGAGACCCTGTCTCCAAATAAAATACAAAAAATAGGGCTGGGGATGTGGTTCAGTGATCAAGTGCCCTTGAGTTCAATCCATGGTACCCCACCACCACACACACAAAAATATATATACATATATAGATAAGATGTGGGTCAGGAAAAGTTAAGACAGAGGTGGTTGATAAATAAGAAAGAACAGAGGTCAGGGCACCAAAGTTCGCATGGGGTCTAATTGAGAGATGTATGAGAACAATGTTGGAGAGGAAGATCATAATCCACACTGAGAATTCTTTCATTAATGAAGCCAAGTGTCCTGAGTTCAGTAGCTGAGACTTTTTTTTTTTTTTTTTTGTGGTACCGGGGATTGAACTCAGGGGCACTTGACCACTGGGCCACATCCCCAGCCATTTTTTGTGTTTTTATTAGAGACAGGGTCTCACTGAGTTGCTCAGTGCCTCACCATTGCTGAGGCTGGCTTTGAACTCACGATTCTTCTGCCTCAGCCTCCCAAAGTGCTGGGATTACAGGCATGCGCCACCACGCCCGGCATAGTAGCTGAGACTTCTAAAAGAAGATATGAACCTTAGGATCAGGGACTTCACAAAAGGATGAAAGTAAAGTCTTGAGAAGGAAGGTGAAACCTCCTTATCTTACACTGAGGTAACTGACAAATGAGGAAATTAGCTTTCCTTTGAGAGTGCAGTGAAGCCTCTGGGAGAGAATGGGAGTTAAGTGAGAAAAGTGGAGAAGATCTGTGCAGCAGGAGTTTGAGGTTCCAATGAAAAGATTGACAAGGGTGAAAAGGAAAGACTGGTTTAGAAAGAAGATAGAATAGAAGGCTGAGGTTGTGGCTCAGCGGTAGAGTGCTCACCTAGCCATGTGCGCGACTCGGGTTCGATCCTCAGCACCACATAAGAATAATGACATTGTGTACAACTAACTAAATAAATAAATATTTTTAAAAAAAGATAGAATAGATTACTGTCTTCTACTTCATTATGCAAGAGCAAGGTTTATCATAATCTATTTTTATTTTCATCAATACCTAGGCAGCACCAGTTTTTCTGTGTTATATTCCTAATCTTTCTTTTTTCAATTTGTTTATTAGAATAGGGCTGGGGGGTATAGTTCAGTGAAACTCTACTAGTCTAGAATGTGGAACACCCTGGGTTTGATCTCTATCACCACAAAAAGAAACACAGACTATGCAGTTTCTTTTTCATTAGGATTAGACTCCTAAAGATTGTACTCATTTAGAATTCAGATAATTGAGGGGTTGGGTTTGATCCTTAGCACCTCAGCACTGCATAAAAATAAATAAATAAAATAAAGCTATTGTGACCAACTACAACTAAAAAAAAAATTTAGATAATGAATTTTCCCACTGAACTAGTAGTGGAATTCCCAGATTAGTCTATATAAGCTATAATTCACATGCTATGTGTGCATGATAAAATCCTTGACACTTGGGAAGTTGTGTGGTATATATTAGTATTTCTCAATACAGGACCTAACCACTTCATTTAACTTTATTTTTATGATAGAAAATTTTAGAATTTTAGTACATTGAGAGCAATAATTCTATCATTTATTGACTTCTTACTATATACTAGGTGACCTAAGTGGTTAATATTGTTTTCTTATGTAACCTTCAATAATCCTATAAAATGGACATTGCTATTGCCTTTTTTTAAAAAAATATTTATTTATTTGCTTTAGTTGTACACAATGCAATGTATTTATGTTTATGTGGTGCTGAGGATCGAACCCAGGCCACGCATGTGCTAGGCGAGCGCTCTACCGCAGAGCCACAACCCCAGCCCCCGCTATTGCCTTTTTAAGGTGAAGAAACTTGAGACCATTGTCCATAGGCAGTAACTGGTTCTTTCTTTCTGATTCCACTTTATTAAGGGTAGTAAATCCTTCCCACTCCTCTGATTTGCAACCATAGTAGACATCACTAGTTCATTACAGTACTCATTTCACTGAATCAACCTCAGAATTCTCGTCAATACAGTGTTCTTAGCTGTTAGGCTACATGTAACGTCTTTGCTTAGTGACCTCCTATGCTTCTAATGATAACTTCTGTGTTTTGGGAAAAATGTTCTACAAGTCATGAGGCTAAAGAACTTGATGGGTAGAATCTTTTGTAAGTTAAATTCTTGAAATATTTTCTCAATTTCAGTAATTCCTTTTCAACCATTTTTCTTTCTCTTAAGGAGTTTCATAGCCTGGTAGACTATAGTGTAATAGAGAAAGAACAGCAGAATGGTGTAAGAGAGAATCTGAACTCATAAAGATTTTACTATAGTTTCTGGTATATAGGAGGTCCTTTACAAGTTCCTTCTCACCTCTAGCATATTCTAATACAGTGAGTTTCCAGATTTTTTAAAATTCCTATTATATATGATGCACATTGGTCCCCCCCACCATTGGTTTATTTTTTTAGTTGTTGATGGACGTTTATTTATTTTATTTATTTATATGCCGTCTGAGAATCAAACCTAGTGCCTTACACATGCTAGGCAAGCAGTTTACCACTAAGCCACAACCCCAGCCCCACCCTTATTGGTTTTTTGTTTTGTGGTGCTGGGGATTGAATCCAGGGCTTCGCACATGCCAAGCAAGTACTCTACCACTGAGCTACAGCCCCAGCCCCAGCCCCTAAGATCCACATACCCTCTCACTCCCCACCTCCATACTCCTATTGAACTAGGGGTACTCTCACTGAGCTATATCCCTAGCCCTTTTTATTTTTCACTTTGATACAGGGTCTTGCTGAGTTGTCCAGGCTGGTCTTGAACTTACAATCCTCCTGCCTCAGCCTCCTGAAGGACTGAGATTACAGGCATGCACCACTTCATTCTGCTACCCTGAAACTTTGAACACTTTCATTATAGTCAAAAAGATTCAGATTTTGGAAAATTTCAGATTTTCAGATTAGGGGTGCTCACTCAGTGAAGTCTATGCAAATTCTCCAAAGTCCAAGAAACTCAAATCTGAAACACTTCTGATCCCAAGCATTTTGAACAAGATGTGTTCAACCTGTATACATAGGGCCTAGCAGTATTTATGGTTTCATGTATCCACAAGGGGTCTTGGAATGTATCCCCCTCAGATAAGAAGGGAACTACTGTAATTGATTTAAAAACTTAAAAGATAATCAAGATAAAGCATGTATAACAAATCAGAGAGAACTCTATATGTCATGCCCTTAAATGCACACAACATCAAGTTTATAATAGAGTAGCCAGCAGAGTGCTGTAACCTCTAAGAAGTCTTCTATAATATTTTTCAAGGCTACGTAGAAAACACCTCAACAAATTTTATGTCTTGACAGAATGGTCCATTTTAGAAAAGGTGCTTATTATTAATCATTATGAAGCACTGATTATTTTTAGTTTAAAAGCTCTGAAAAAGTAATTATTCTTTCTATTGATGGAAATGTATCTGAAGGATTCAAGAGTATGCCCCTGTTAATTATTTTAGATTTCTATTCAAAAGACCTTTCCACTTTTGAAGCCTAACCTATTAGTAAGAAGAGGAGTTTCATTGGCAGGAGAGTGAAAAAGGAGAGATTAAAATTGATCAGTGCATGCTGTATGGAAACAACACACTGAATCCCATTAATTTGCGGTTAATACGTGTTAATTAAAAAAAAAAAAAGGAGCTTCAGTAGTGTTCTGCAACTTCAACCATGCATTCTCAAAGTGTTTCTGTATGATTGTTTTCAATAGTAGTAGACTATTTCATCATATGGATGTACCATAGTTTAACAAGCACACGATTGACTTCTCAATATTACTTTAGGAATGACTTCACAGCCATTACTCACTTTATTCATAATTATAAAATATATCATGGACATGGTATTTCACAATCCCAGACCTTGTTTCCAGATCTTATTTTGTTCTCTGTACATTAACTGGCTCAACCATAATCATAATCAGCCTTAGAATTTTTCTGATCTTGGCGTTTTAGGAAGTGACTGTCAGTTTACTGTTGTAGGTGATATTTACTTGTCAATCCTATTCAGTAAACATATATCTGCTTTTTAGATGCTTACTGCTGGCTCACTAGTTAGATTTTTTGGGCACTATTATCTTTTTCTGTTAATTGTAGGGAGCCTTAGGAAACCATATGTCTCTTACAACAAATCAGGTTTTTCTGAATTTACTTCGTTATCTTAAAAGTCATTATTTTTTTAAGTTTCGCTAAACTACCAATCCATAATCCTAGTTGAATATGTAATTTTTAAGTTATTACACTTTAGAAAGTAATTGCAGCATAACACCAAAATCACACACACAAAGAATATCTTTATTCTATAAAGGTATCTTCATGTTGTTAGGAAATTTTACTGCAGTGAAAATGTACCCACATGTAATCAAGTATCTATAAACAAAACATTTGTGACTAGAAGTTAAACTATGGGAGCCATTGTTTATTGGTATACTCAATATTTTTAATATAGCAACAAGAAACTAGGTCTTTAGCTGGGCTCAATGGTACATGCCTATAATCCCCGTGACTTGGGAGGCTGAAGCAGGAGGATCACAAATTCAAGGCCAGCCTCAGCAACTTAGTGAAGACGTAAGCAACTTAATGAGACCTTGTCTCAAAAAATTAAAATAATAAAAATAAAAAGGCGGGCTGGGATTGTGGCTCAGCGGCAGAGCGCTTGCCTCGCACGTGCGCGGCCCGGGTTCGATCCTCAGCATCACATAAACATAAATGCATTGCATTGTGTACAACTAAAGTAAATAAATAAATATTTAAAAAAATAAATAAAAAGGGATGGGATCATGGCTCAGTGCTAAAGCACCCCAGGTTCAATCTCCAATACCAAAAAAAGAAAGAAACCAAGTCTTTGCAAAATCTGAAAGGAATTACACTAATTCCTATAAATTAGCACTTGTAGCTCAGTAAAATTAATAATTTGTTCCTATTGCAGCAGAGCTCCTCAATTTTTTTTGATCCTGCATCAAGTAATATGCCATATGTGCCAAATTTTATTTAGTACATATAATTTTTATAGTATTTTTAAAAATATTTATTTATTTGCTTTAGTTGTACACAATGCAATGCATTTATGTGGTGCTGAGGATCGAACCCGGTTTGCGCATGTGCTAGGCAAGCACTCTACCGCTGAGCCACAACCCCAACCCCTAATTTTTATAGTATTGTTTCATGGAAAATCATAAGATAGGCATTGGGGGGGATTCTTTTCTTGCACATGTATATGACAAAATACTTACTTATATGAAAAAATACTTACTTTTTTATCCCAAATCTTGGAATAAAATTAACTTTTCTGGAAGATGTGGCAAGTTTGTCTTATGCTTTAAAACTGTGGTTCTCAAACTTAAGCATGTCACAGAATCACCTGAGGAGTTTGTTAACATATATTGCTGGTCCCCACTCCCCAAATTACTGATTTAGTGGGTTTGAGCACAAGAATTCACTTTTTTTTTTTAATATTTATTTATTTGTTTTGTTGTACACAATGTGTTTATTTATGTGGTGCTGTGGATTGAACCCGGGCCGTGCACATGCTAGCCGAGCGCTCTACCCGCTGAGCAACAATCCCAGCCCAAGAATTCACTTTTTTAACACATTTCCAAGTCATATTGAAGCTGGTACAGGGACTACACTTTGAGAACCACTGGTTTATAAGATCTTTCAACCCACTGGGATTATTACATAAAAACACAAGTTTGTGGGTTTTCTTTCGAATCCTGTTTTTGTTGCTTCTATGTATTCACATCTGGCTTGGTTAGAAAGTTGTGAAGATTGGTTTAGGAGAGATACAGAGTAAGAGGGGAAAAATGCCACATTTCATGAAGAAGGATGGGGCATTTCCTGATACAAAGAAATAGGACTCCAATTGTTGAGTAACTTGGCTCCTACCATTGGAGAGTAATAATAGTGTTACTCTAAAGTCCACCAATTTAGATTTTTTTTTTTCCTTTAAGCTATCTTGAATATAATTTGGTGTTAAAAACAGTGTATTTTAGGGGCTGGGGTAGTGGCTCAGCAGTAGCGCGCTTTTTCTTTCGAATCCTGTTTTTGTTGCTTCTATGTATTCACATCTGGCTTGGTTAGAAAGTTGTGAAGATTGGTTTAGGAGAGATACAGAGTAAGAGGGGAAAAATGCCACATTTCATGAAGAAGGATGGGGCATTTCCTGATACAAAGAAATAGGACTCCAATTGTTGAGTAACTTGGCTCCTACCATTGGAGAGTAATAATAGTGTTACTCTAAAGTCCACCAATTTAGATTTTTTTTTTCCTTTAAGCTATCTTGAATATAATTTGGTGTTAAAAACAGTGTATTTTAGGGGCTGGGGTAGTGGCTCAGCAGTAGCGCGCTCGCCTAGCATGTGCCGCGTGCTGGGTTCAATCTTCAGCACCACATAAAAATAAAATAAAGCTATTGTGTTCAACTACAACTAAAACAAAATATTTCTTTTTAAAAAGAAAACTGTGTATTTTATTTTTTGGTATTGGGAATTTAACCCAGGGGCATTTTACCATTGAGCTTCATCCCCAGCCTTCTTCTTTTTTTTTTTTTTTGGAACAGGGTCTTGCTGAGTGGCTAAGGCAGACCTCAAACTTGCAATCTTCTTGTCTCAGCCTTCCACATCACTATGATTACAAACATGCACCTACATCCTACAAAACAAAGTATTTTAAAAATCTTATCTTTTTTTTTTTTTTTTTTAATTTTTATTTATTTGCTTTAGTTATACACAATGCGTTTTATTCAATGCATTTTATTTGTACGTGGTGCTGAGGATCGAACCCGGGTCGCCCACGTGCTAGGCGAGCGCTCTACCGCTGAGCCACAATCCCAGCCCCAAAATCTTATCTTTTAATGTAGAAATTATTTCAGATTACTAGTGAAGTTTATTTACCCTCAGTTTCCCTCTCTAGTGAAAGTTGACTTGTTCTCAAAAGGGTTATTAGAGAAATAGTATTTAAAAATAAAATGCTTTACTGTAGTCTTTTCAAAGGGAGAGGGTGCTATGCTATGTGTGTGTTTACTTTCTTAAGGATTTTCAGTAGTACTATGATTGTCTTCACTGTATTCTTTCCTTGGTTCCTTATAGAGAGAAGATAATCAAAAACTGGAGAATGAACTTTTCTATCAGCAATGTATTTCTCCATAATTCAAAATGTAAATTAATCATGATTATTTTGGGTTAAATAACATGCCTAATTTTTTTGTTCCTACACTTGTTTATTGCCAGATAAATTGGTTACCATTCAATGTGCTGAACAATGGCCAATTAATTTCCTTTTTCTTTTTTATGTCTATTTTCAGTACACTCAGAAGAAGCCTTGTTTTTACTGGCAACCTGTTATTACCGCTCAGGAAAGGCATATAAAGCATATAGACTCTTGAAAGGACACAGTTGTACTACACCACAGTGTAAATACCTGCTTGCAAAATGTTGTGTTGATCTCAGCAAGTAAGTTTTTAAATCTTTTCTAATTTTGTTCTTTTTATACTGTAGAAGTTTGGATAAAATTCTTCTGACAAAGGGCTGGGGTTGTGGCTCAGCGGCAGAGCGCTCGCCTCGCACGTGCGCAGCCCGGGTTCGATCCTCAGCACCACGTAAACATAAAGGCATTGCATTGTGTACAACTAAAGTAAATAAATAAATATTTTTAAAAAAAATTCTTCTGATAAATTGAACTGTGATTGATCCTCTTTTCTCCTTTTTTAGTAGCAGAAATCTGTTCAGTAACATTTGAAATGTTTACATTGTTGCCTATCACGTTGTTTTTGTTATAGAGAGATTTCATTGTTATGAGATTTTATTGTTAACAGAATTTGCTTTTGGAGAAGTTTAAGTTATAACTACTCTTATCAATTTCCAAAATGATCACAAATATCATTTCCTTTCCTTTGCTATCCTTTGCCACTTTGAATAAGCTTCAAACTTGATGGTTCACTGACGGATAATGTGTCTTGGTGGTTGTGTAGTTTCCTTTCAAGATCCTTTTTTTGGGGAGGCGGGTGGATCCACTGTATACCCTTTGGAAGCAAGGACACTTAGTTTTTTGCTTATTTGTAGTTTAGTCAAGTGAGTTGTCCCTATTCCAAACTGGAGGCAGCTAGAGAGAGAGATTAAATTATCATGTTCTGATAAACTTTTTTTTTTTAAATATTTATTTATTTGCTTTAGTTGTACACAATGCGTTTGTTTGTACGTGGTGCTGAGGATCAAACCCGGGCCGCGCTCGTGCTAGGCGAGCGCTCTACCGCTGAGCCACAACCCCAGTCCTGATAAACTCTTTTCTGTACTGTAGAAGGTAGAATAATGATAAAAGTGCTAAACAGATATTTGTAAAAGCCTGTGTGTATATTTTGTTGTTAATTGGAGGATACAAGTAAGTCTCATAAAGTCACCATATATTTATAAATTACTATATTATATTATTTGTCCAGTGACTAATGAATTGTTAATTAAAGATAACTAAAGTAGCTACAGAATTTCTGGGACATTTGTTAACTCGATTATTTTAAATTCCAAAGATTTTAATGCTTAAATCTTAAAAACTGACTTTCTTAATTTGTCAATTAGTCTCTTTTCTAAATGGACATTCTTTTTTTTTTTTAATCATTTTTACGTGGTGCTGAGGATCGAACCCAGGGCCGCGTGTATGTGCTAAGCGAGCGCTCAACCGCTGAGCCACAACCCCAGCCCCGAAATGGACATTCTTATCCTGTTTATAAATGTGTGTGTGTGTGTGTGTGTGTGTGCATATATATACACGCACATATATATTTTTTAGTCTTACTGGGAGAAAACAAAGTCTCATTGACAGTGAAAGGATGTATTCAGAATATGCTCTTAACCTACTTGAGAGTTTTCCACATGGTGACTTTAATTAATTATTTTTAATCAAAAACTTTAAAACTTTGGGAGGCTGAGGCAGGAGGATCGCGAGTTCAAAGCCAGCCTCAGCAATGGCGAGGCACTTAGCAACTCAGTGAGACCTTGTCTCTAATAAAATCCCAAAAAAGGGCTGGGAATGTGGCCCAGTGGTCAAGTGCCCCTGAGTTCAATCCCTGGTACAAAAAAACAACAACAACAACAAAAAAAAAACTTTAAAACTCAAACAGTTATGAATTCTGGCCTGGCAAAATTTGTGATTTTTTTTTTTTTTTTTTTTTTTTTTAATATCAAGAAAACATGATTGACGAAAAGAAGTGCTACTCAGATTTCATTCATAAAACTTAAAATGAAGCCGGGCGCGGTGGCGCACGCCTGTAATCCCAGCACTTTGGGAGGCTGAGGCAGGAGGATCGCGAGTTCAAAGCCAGCCTCAGCAATGGCGAGGCACTTAGCAACTCAGTGAGACCCTGTCTCTAAATAAAATACAAAAAAGGGCTGGGGATGTGACCCAGTGGTCGAGTGCCCCCTGAGTTCAATCCCTGGTACCACAAAAAAAAAAAAAAAAAAAAAAAACTTAAAATGATTGAGGCTATTAAGTATGTGTAAGTATGTGATTTTTAATTAAAATGTTAATTTGTTTAATTAATTTGCTTGTACATTCCTATTTTAAGGAATTATAAAACTAAGTGCCACCGTACTTGTTAGTAAAGAACCATTCATATTTTCCCCCAGTAAAATGATCATCTTCTATTTATTTTGACATGAGTAACGATTGCATTGCTTAGACTAGATTTCTACATATAGAAACTAAATTTAGGGCTGGGGATATAGCTCATTTGATAGAGTGCTTGCCTTGTATGCACAAAGCCCTGGGTTCAATCCACAGCACCACAAAAAAAGAGAAAGAAACTAAATTTAATGAATTGAGAAACGTCAAAAGAAACTGAAATTGTAAAGACAATAATTTCCTGCTTATCAAATAATTCGAAGTACATGTTTACTGCGATTCTAAAAGTACAAAGCCAGGCACGGTGGCGCATGCCTGTAATCCCAGCACTTGGGAGGCTGAGGCAGGAGGATTGTAAGTTCAAAGCCAGCCTCAGCAATGGCAAGGCGCTTAGCAACTCAGTGAGACCCTGTCTCTAATAAAATACAAAAAAGGGCTGGGGATGTGGCCCAGTAGTTGAGTGCCCCTAAGTTCAATCCCCAGTACCAAAAAAATAATAATAATAATAAATAAATAAAAGTACCGTGAGCTTTTACTTTATCAGTATCCATATTTAAGACATATATTGGCAATGACAGGTATTTTCATGAAGTACTTTTGATATTTGTGTTTTTTAATCTGTAAATTTATATTTTGAAGGCTTGCAGAGGGGGAACAGATCTTGTCTGGTGGAGTGTTTAATAAGCAGAAAAGCCATGATGATATTGTTACTGAGTTTGGTGATTCAGCTTGCTTTACTCTTTCATTGTTGGGACACGTATATTGGTAAGTAAGAATGATTCAAACTATTGGAAATGTTTCCTGTATGAGAATGCTTTGTAGTTTTAAAAACCTATGTTTAGGGGCTGGGGCTGTGGCTCAGTGGTACCACACTTGCCTGGCATGTGTGAGGCACTGGGTTTGATTCTCAGCACCGCATATAAATAAATAAAGGTTTATCAACAACTAAAATATATATATATATTAAAAAAAAACTGTGTTGATCTCTGTTGTAAAGTATAACTTGGCTGACTAGTACAAAATCTTCTGATTCCTTGACCTTATTTTTTGTGGGTTTTTTTTTTTTTTTTTTGTACGGGATTGAACTCAGGGGCACTTGACCACTGGGCCACATCCCCAGCCCTTTTTTGTATTTTATTAGAGACAGGTGCTCACTGAGTTGCTGAGTGCCTCGCCATTGCTGAGGCTGGCTTTGAACTCACGATCCTCCTGCCTCAGCCTCCCAAGTGCTGGGATTACAGGCATGCGCCACGGCGCCTGGCTCCTTGACCTTATTAAACCAGTTAAATAGTGAAATTGTGGATTCCATTTTTTACTGTCCAACTTAGCTTTAGTGATAATTAACTATAGTAGCACTGCCTAACAACTGAATACACACAGTGTTAGTGTTTTTTTTGTTTGTTTTTTCTCTGTTGTTAAATATCACTGCTATTCCTTAGAGACTTGAAGGCAAATTTCAGTAATAAAGAATAACAGTTCTCATCTGGCATATCATAACAATTTTTAAAAAATATCTTTAGTTGTAGATGGACACAATACCTTTATTTATTTATCTTTATGTGGTGCTAAGGATCAAACCCAGTGCTTCACCAGTGCTAGGCAAGTGCTGTACCACTGAGCCACTTCGCCAGGCCCATATCATAACAATTTTGAAGTATGTCATTAGAAATCTCTTACAGGGCTGGGGTTGTGGCTCAGCGGTAGAGCGCTCACCTAGCACATGCACGGCCTGGGTTCGATCCTCAGCACCACATACAAATGAACACATTGTGTACAACTAAAGCAAATAAATAAATATTAAAAAAAAAAAG
The DNA here is from genome assembly GCA_025594165.1 of Tamias sibiricus. Lineage (NCBI taxonomy): Eukaryota > Metazoa > Chordata > Mammalia > Rodentia > Sciuridae > Tamias > Tamias sibiricus. The sequence continues at coordinate 19,125,042 of CM046660.1, read as the reverse complement.
AAAGAAATCTCTTACAATGGCAGTTGAAATAATACTGATTACAGAAATAGTTTTTTAAGTATATTTTATTTTATTTATTTATTTATTTTGGTACCAGGGATTGAACTCAGGGGCACTCGACCACTGGGTCACATCCCCAGCCCTTTTTTGTATTTTATTTAGAGACAGGGTCTCACTGAGTTGCTAAGTGCCTCGCCATTGCTGAGGCTGGCTTTGAACTCGCGATCCTCCTGCCTCAGCCTCCCAAAGTGCTGGGATTACAGGCGTGCTCCATCACGCCCGGCTATATTTATTTTATTTTTAAAAAATATTTAGTTTTTTAGTTGTAGTCGCACACAATACCTTTATTTTATTTATATGTGGTGCTGAGGATCAAACCCAGGTCCTTGATAGGCGAGGAGTGCTCTACTGCTGAGCCACAACACCAACCCCTAAATCTATTTAAATTTTCAAAATAGTATGAAATCAAAGTGACTACTATATTAATATTGTTCTTCCTCATTTGAAATATTTCTGGAGTGGTGGGCTGAGATGCAATTAGGATAATAGAAATTGCTCATAACTGCCCAAGGGAGCACTTTGTATATCTAAATGTCATCTGTTGTAGAGAAATGAGAGGACTGCTTATTTAAAGAAACAGAATAGCATCTGTTTTAAGATAAATCGAGACAAATGAATATTGCATTAAGAAAAAAAGCTTGCCGGGCCAACTGGTGCACACCTGTAATCCCAGCGGCAGCAACTTAGCGAGGCCCTAAGCAACTCAGTGAGAACCTGTCTCTAAATAAGATACAAAATAGGGCTGGGGATGTGGCTCAGTGGTTGTGTGCTCCTGAGTTCAATCCCCAATCCCCACCCCCGCCCCGCAAAAAAAAAAAAAAAAAAAAAAAAAAAAAAATGAAAATGACTTTTTTGGTAGAATTAAGTTATTTGTTTTCAGGTGTGGTAGCAGTATATGTGACTATTGACCGCCACTCTTTTTTTCTTTTTTTTTTTTTTTTTTGTGTACCGGGGATTGAACTCAGGGACACTCGACCTCTGGGCCACATCCCCAGCCCTTTTTTGTATTTTATTTAGAGACAGGGTCTCACTGAGTTGCTAAGTGCCTCGCCATTGCTGAGGCTGGCTTTGAACTCGCGATCCTCCTGCCTCAGCCTCCCAAAGTGCTGGGATTACAGACGTGCGCCACCGCGCCCGGCTTTGACCGCCACTCTTAAGGACATGATTAAGTAAAGATATAATAGCAGAGGCACTTTACTATTGAGCTATAACGCCAGTCTTTTTTTTTTTTTTTTTTTAATTGAGATGGGGTCTCACTAAATTGGCACATGGCCTTGAGCTTTCAGTCCTCCTGCCTCAGGTGGGATTAGTGCACAGACTCATCTGGCTTCATTTAGCTTAAAATAAGAGCTGGGTGTAATGAATTTAGTTCATGCAGCTATGCTCCCCCCAACCCCACCCCAGTCGTGTCCCTGCCACCACCACTTTTTTTTTTTTTTTTTTTGGTACTGGAAACTGAACCCAGGGGCACTTAACCACATCCCCAGCCCTTTTATATATATATATATATTTTTTGAATATTTATTTATTTGCTTTAGTTGTACATAATGCAATGCATTTATGTTTACGTGGTGCTGAGGATGGAACCCGGGCCACGCACCTGCTAGGCGAGCACTCTTCAGCTAAGCCACAACCCCAGCCCCTTTTTATATTTTTTATTTAGAGACAGGGTCTCACAGAGTTGCTTAGGGCCTCACTGAGTTGCTTAAGGCCTTGCTAAGTTCCCGAGTCTGGCTTTGATCTCTCGGTCCTCCTGCCTCAACCTCCTTGGCTGCTGGGATTACAGGCACGCATCACCATGCCCTGCATTATGCTTTTTCTTGTCGTTTGTTCAAGATACTTGGAGATCTATCCCACATTACAGCTAGACACAGTACTTGACACTGGGAATATAAATGTAAATAACTCACAGGTTTATAATAGAATACAAGAAAAGAAACAGTTAACAAAGGTTTGTAAATTTTTAAAAAAAATATTTATTTATTAGCCGGGCGCGGTGGCGCACGCCTGTAATCCCAGCACTTTGGGAGGCTGAGGCAGGAGGATCGCTAGTTCAAAGCCAGCCTCAGCAATGGCGAGGCACTTAGCAACTCAGTGAGACCCTGTCTCTAATAAAATACAAAAAAGGGCTGGGGATGTGACCCAGTGGTCGAGTGCCCCTGAGTCCAATCCCCGGTACCCACAAAAAAAAAAAAAAAAAAAAAAAAAAAAAAAAAAAATTATTTATTTACTTTAGTTGTACACAATGCAATGCATTTATGTTTACGTGGTGCTGAGGATCAAACCCGGGCCACGCACGTGTGAGGCGAGCGCTTTGCCGCTGAGCCACAACCCCAGCCCTGTAAATTTTTATTATGATAAAATATAAGCAATATTTTGTTTGGATAATAAAATAGTAATCAGTTCTGCTTGGCTAAGAAGAAGAGTAAGATGGTAACAAAGAAAGACTTGATAGAAAAAGTAAAAATCTAACATTTCTTATCTATGGAGTGACTTTTAAAGAAAAGTAGATGTTTGAAGACTATAAATTATTTGAGAGGAGTGATATATAACTGGGAATGGAGGGTTTGTGAAAGAAGTCAAAATTTTAATATTCTTAAAAGCACCATATTCAGCCAGGCACAGTGATACATACCTGTAATCCCAGCAACTTAGGGAATTGAGGCAAGAGGATCACAAGTTCAAGGCCAGCCTCCGCAGTTTAGCCAAACCCTGTCTCAGAAATACGAGGTCTGGGGATATAGCTGAGTGGTAGAGCACCCCTGGGTTCAGTCCCCAGTAATGCCAAAAAGCAGAAACGAAAACAAACAAAAAATGATTTATCAAACCATTGTCCATTATTAAAGGCAAGTAAAAACCATCATGAAATTCTACTGTATTCCTATTAGAATGGCTAAAATAAAAACGTCTGGCAATAACAAGTGCAGCTGGGCTGGGATTGTGGCTCAGCGGTAGAGTGCTCGCCTAGTATGTGTGCTACCCGGGTTTGATCCTCAGCACCACATAAAAATGAAGTCATTGTGTACAGCTAAATAAATAAATATTTAAAAAAAAAATAACAAGTGCAGCTAAGGATGAAGAACAATGGGATTCCTCAGACATTGTGATGGGGATACTTATATATCATAGCAGCTTATTTGTAAAAGACCCAAATTGGAAACAACCCATATTCAATGGGTGAATGGATAAATAAACTATTTCATATGGTGGACTACTATTGCTTAGTAATAAAGAGGAATGAACTATTGGTGTATACAATAACTTGGGTACCAAGGGCATTGTGGCAGGTAAAAAAAAAAAAGCCAGTTCTAAAAGTTTACATACTGTGCGATTCTATTTACATAGCATTATTGTGATTTAACAAAATTATAGTGATGGAGGACATGAGTGATTCTGAGAGGTAAGAATTAAAATGAAAATGTGACTAAAAGGACAGCTGAAGGAGTTTCTTTGGAATATTGGAGCAGTTGTATATCTTGATTGTGGTGGTGGTTACACAAATGTGATAAAACTATATACCTACAAATGAGCACATATAAAAGCTGCTGAAGTCCAAATGAGGACTGTGGTTTAGTTCACAGTATTATACTAATGTCAGTTTCTTGGTTTTGATAATTGTACTGTGATTATGTTAGATATTATTAGGGGAAGTTATATGTAAGGGACACAGGAACTCTACCAGTTTTGTGACATTCTTGTAAATCTAAAATTATTCCTTAGTGAGACCCTGTCTCAAAATTTATAAAAGGGTTAGGGATGTAGCTCAGTGGTGAAGTACCCCTGGGTTCAATTCCCCAGGACACACTCCCCCTAGATTAATTAATTAGACAAATATGGGAGGCTGGAAATTCTTCAACTGGTGTTACTTTTTTTTTTCTTCCTGTGCTGGGGATCAAATCTAGGGCCTCACATATTAGGCAAGCACTCTGCTGCTAATGTCCCCTCCCTTTCTCTGTCTGCCCCCCCACCCCACTCTTTTTTTTTTTTTTTTTTTTTTTTTTTTTGGTACCCGGGGATTGAACTCAGGGGCACTCGACCATTGGGCCACATCCCCAGACCTTTTTTGTATTTTTTATTAGAGACAGGGTCTCACTGAGTTGCTAAGTGCCTCGCATTGCTGAGGGTGGCTTTGAACTCGCGATCCTCCTGCCTCAGCCTCCCAAGTGCTGGGATTACAGGCGTGCGCCACCGCGCCCGGCTCCACTCTTTTTTTGAGAAAGATGTAACTAAATTGCCTAGGTTGGCCTCAAAACTTTCAATTCTGCCTTTGCCACTCACATAGCTGGGAATTCTGGTGTTTGCAGGCATATCCATCTGAAGCTTCTTATGTTTATCATATCATTTGCCCTGTTTTTTTTTGTTTTGTTGTTGTTGTTTTGTTTTGTTTTGTTTTGCTACCAGGATTTGAACTCAGGGGCACTGAGCCACATCCCCACCCATGTTTTGTCAGAGTCTTACTGAGTTGCTTAGTACCTCACTACTGCTGAGGCTAGCTTTGAACTCACCATCCTCCTGTCTCAGCTTCCTAACCTGCTGGGATTATAGGTGTGCACCACTGCGCCCAGCTTGCCTTGTTTTCTACTTTTTTTAAGTAGAAATTTAGAAGTAAGGCAGACTAATGCCTATTTCCCCAAGGAAATGTTCTTTACAGTTCCCTAAGATTATACTGATAATTGACGTATGAAACAGATTATGTATTTTATCTGATAGTTTCACTTGAAGAGGAGGTTCCTTTGAAATTTTTGGTTGCATTGCCATCTGGTCCTTTGTAAAACCTTACAATTTTAGAAGACTTGCTATATATATATATATATTTTTTTTTTTTTTTCCCCCATGTGGTATTAAAGCATTTAAATCCCAGACCAGGTAATTAGTATTTTTTACTTCAAATCTTCAGTGAATCTCAATACCCACCAACCTCTTCTGCCCTCCTATTAAAAAGCTTAGGAGGCAGCAATGCCATTCTCATAATCCCAGATTGTTCCAAGTGTATTTATTACCAGGGATATTGTGAAGATTCCAAATGTAAACCTTTAGGAAAGAATTTTCAATTTTTCTTTTCATTAAGAGCTACTACTACTTTGTTAAAAATCAAGTAATTTTAGATATGTTTAAAGTATGTAACTCACATTCAGAATTACCATTGGGAAGTTATATGGTAGTATTCAAGAAGGCAATAAGAGTTTATTTCAATATTTCAGTTCATGTTGTATTTGCTTTGCCTGACTTTTAACTTGAACTTTTCTTTTCTTTCTTTTTTTTTTTTTTTAATATTTATTTATTTGCTTTAGTTGTACACAATGGGTTTATTTGTACGTGGTGCTGAGGATCGAACCAGGGCCGCGCACGTGCTAGGCGAGCGCTCTACCGCTGAGCCACAATCCCAGCCCAAGAACTTTTCTTAAATAATAGGGATAAAATGGGAAGAAGGAGAAGTTGATAATTTAGGGAAGCATCAAGAGGAGTGCTGTTAGAATTTATATAAGGTTTATCTGACTTTCGAAACCAAAAATTATCTTCATAAATGTTGGGGCTTTATAGCTTTTTTATTCTTTTGTTTCCACAGCAAGACAGATCGGCTTGCCAAAGGATCAGAATGTTACCAAAAGAGCCTTAGTTTAAATCCTTTCCTCTGGTCTCCCTTTGAATCATTATGTGAAATAGGTAGGTTGGTGGAGGCGATTGGGGTGGAAGGGGGTTTACATTTTTTCCTTTTTTTTCCCCCCCTTAATTTTTGGAGATTCAAACAAATCATCTATCTACAATTAAAATATTTTGCAAAGCTAAGAACTGTTGAAATTGAGAATTAGAAATAAGAATCATATTATTCAGGAATAATGTGACCTTCCATTACTGTACCTCAAAGATTAAATCCACTAGTCTTTTCTTTTTTAAAAAAATATTTATTTATTTACTTTAGTTGTACACAATGCAATGTATTTATGTTTACGTGGTGCTGAGGATCGAACCCGGGCCGTGCAAGTGCGAGGCGAGCGCTCTGCCGCTGAGCCACAACCCCCGCCCTCCACTAGTCTTTTTTTTTTTTTTTTTTTTTTAATATTTGTTTATTTACTTTAGTTGTACACAATACAATGCATTTATGTTTATGTTGTGCTGAGGATCGAATCCGGGCAGCGCACGTACGAGGCGAGCGCTCTGCCGCTGAGCCACAACCCCAGCCCCTCCACTAGTCTTTTCTGTTTAGTCAGTCCACCTTTATTCAGTCTTCTAGAATAAGTTGTATTGTGTATATATCACTAGACAAATTGCTTTCTGGATAAGAAATTAATAGAGTGCCTGGGGCAAAAACTGTTAGATGGATGACACCTGGACAATATTACGTAGAGTGTCTCAGTATATATGCTCTGGGCTATGTAAAGGACCATTTTAAAACAGGTATCTGTATACCCAGAAGTACTTCAGTCTTTACTGTAATATCACCTGCATTTCAACTCTCCAACGTCACCTTCTATCTTGAGAAAAAAGAGATCTAGTTGTTTTCTGCTGTAAAACAAACATATAAATTTTTTCTGTGGATTATTATATTTAGAACTAGTGTCCTTGCAATTTAGGATATTTACTAAATTTACATCTTTGTCTTATGGGTCAACTTTTATGACAAGTTAGTGGATGGGCTTTTGGGAGGTCAATCTGATTAGCAGAAATGGACAGAAGAATTTTTAAAACTCTAGGTAAGACCTTATTTCTACTTAGTTATAAAACTTGAAAGAAGAAAATAAATTATCCCTCAGAGGCAAATATCTTTTTTTTGTTTGTTTTTTGTTTTGTTTTTTCTTTTTTGGTCTTTGCAGGTGAAAAGCCAGATCCTGACCAAACATTTAAGTTAACATCTATACAGAACTTTAGCAACTGTCTGCCCAATTCTTGTACAACACTAGTATCTAATCATAGTTTATCTCATAGACAGCCTGAGACAGTTCTTACGGAAACACCCCAGGACACAATTGTAAGTGTATTTATTCTACTGTTCAAAAGATTATGAAAACTGAGAAAATGATCTGAGCTAAATAATTTGTCATAAATGACATAGTAGAAATTTTCTGTTTCAGGAATTAAACAGATTGAACTTAGAATCTTCCAATTCAAAGTACTCCTTGAATACAGATTCCTCAGTGTCTTATATTGATTCAGCTGTAATTTCACCAGATACTGTACCTCTTGGAACAGGAACTTCCATATTATCTAAACAGGTTCAAAATAAACCAAAAACTGGTCGAAGTTTATTAGGAGGACCAACTGCTCTTAGTCCATTAACCCCAAGGTAAGTCAAACAAAAGCTAATTCAAAATGTATTGTAATATTTTGTGATCTTACAATGGTTCTTATGATTAATAATATAAATTAACATGAACAGCAACTTCCTGAATTACTGTGGATAGCAGTGGATGTGATTAAAATTTTGTATATTTGTTTTATTTTGTTTGTGGTTCTGGGGATCATACCCAGGGCCTTACACATGCTATGCAAGTTTTCTACCACTGAGTTATATGTCAAACCCCTGAAGAATTTTAAAAAACTCTTAAATATGTCTTAATTATCTAGTGTATGCATTGAAAGATACTATCTTTATGGCTGTACATCAACAGATAGCAGTGAACCCCTTGAAATGTTATGCCTATGATATAACCATAGCAGCACTGGTTTTTCTGAGGTTTTTTTTTTTTTTTTTTTTTTAGTGGCGGGGCACCAGGGATTGACCTCAGGGGCACCAAACCACTGAGCCACATCCCAAACCCTATTTTGTTTTTTATTTAGAGACTGGGACAGGGTCTCGCTGAGTTGCTTAGGGCTTTGCTAAGTGGCTAAGGCTGGCATTGAACTCGCAATCCTCCTGCTTCAACCTCCTAAGCTGCTGGAATCACAGGCTTGCGCCACTGTGCCTGGCTAACATTGGTGGAGTTTTTTTAGTGCATTTTTCTAAAACATGGAGAAAATATTGACATCAATAAATGAAATGTTTTGTCAAAATTATTAGAAGTATATGTACGTATAAATATAGGAACCCATTCAAGAGGGGTACATATCTAAAAGTGTCAAAAAGTTATATGCTATGAATGGGGCCTTGGGCCCAGGGAACTACTAAAATAACATGACTGTGAGATGACAGTGCCCTTAGACACCATTGTATAATTTTGTTGATATTATTAGATAAATATCCATACTGTCTAGAGACGTTGTCTCCATAATTGTATCTAAATCCCACAGACTCCAAGAATTTGAAGTAGTCTAATCATTTGGATATCAGCTTTTATAAAGCCACTCTTCTTTATTTTTAGTAAACCTCCTGAGATCAATAGTTGTGTCTCAATTTAGTTCCTTTTTTATTTATTTATTTATTTATTTATTTATTTATTAATAATAATTATTATTAGTTTTAGTTTTAGGAATGGTGGGTTGTGTAGTCTTCATTCACAGCTATTTTTAATCTGCCCCTCAGGTCCTCATTGCCCCCAAGACTGATTTGCCATTCTCTTCCTTTTAGACCTTCTAATTTAAGTATACTGCTGCTTTATATATGCCTTGATGACTTTTTGACACCTTGATTTCAACCTCTTCTCAGTTTTGGGATTTTGCCATTAGAAACCCCAAGTCCTGGAGATGGATCCTATTTACAAAACTACACTAATACACCTTCTGTAATTGACGTGCCATCCACCGGAGCCCCTACAAAAAAGGTATTTTACATGTAAAATGCAATTTTGAATTGATTTTTTAAAATTATTTAAAATTACAATCTGTAAGGATTTATTTATTTATTTATTTAAATATTTATTTATTTACTTTTAGTTGTAGACAATGCAATGCATTTATGTTTACGTGGTGCTGAGGATCGAACCCAGGCCGCGCACGTGCGAGGCGAGCGCTCTGCCGCTGAGCCACAACCCCAGCCCTGTAAAGATAAATTTAGAGAGAATTTTACTTTTTCTGTAATTGTTTTTGTCTTATGGATCAAAATGTAAAAGAATATGATTGTCCTAGCTTCATGGTTGTCTTGGATATGTAACTCATGTCTCTTTCAGCCAACTAACATTATAACTTGTAAGTTTAGTTCATCAGCATATAGCTAGTAAATATATTCATTTTTGCTTTTAATTCCTTTTTTAAAACAAAATTAAGATTTACAAATTACATCTGCCATAGTTTTTACTTGTTCTCACTGCTGTGTGTATAGGATTTTGTTGTTGTTGTTGTTGTTGTTGGGATGGTGCTAATGGTTTGTTTGGTTTTTTGTTTTGTTTTTGTCCGCGGCGGTGGGGGTGTTTTGGTTTTTTGTTTTGTTTTGTTTTTTCAGTGTTGGGGATCAAAGCCAGGGCTTTGCACATGCTACCCTAGTGCTCTACCACTGAGCTGCACCCCAGTCCATGTTTTTTAAATAGCACTAATAATTGATATGAAAAAAATTTGCTCAGGTAAGCAAGATATTTTTGATAATTTAATTCTTATGGTGGATTTTCAAAAATATTTAATAAAAGTAAAAATATTTGATAGTATAATTATAAGCACTAAAAAAATTTTTTTGAAGCTCTTTATATAATGTTATTTTATGTAGGTATACAGCAGTAGAGGCCAAAATACCTTTTGTGTGAAACATTTCTGTGGTGTAGGATATCTTCTAGCAGAATTGAATTAAATCATGTATTTTAAATGCCTACTGCCATGCTTAATAGATGTTTAAGAAATGGAAACTAAGTAACATACTAATATATGAATAGCAGAATATAGCCCCTTAACTTTCTAGAAATGTTTCTTTTCGTTGTTGTTTTACTCCTAAACATCTTGAATCTGCTAAAGTTTTCTCCCAACCCTCTCTCTCCTGCAAAAACTTTATCTATGATAGTTCCTCAGTGAGTGGAAATAGGAAATTCAAAATGAGTAAAAAAGAAAAAAGAAGAACCGCAAAGTAGTTTACATATGAACTGTTGAACTGTTTTAAACCTGGTCTTTATTTTTTAAAGTTGATAACTATGGTATATTATTATGGGAGCAAACTATATCTATGGAAATTAGTTTATTACAGTTGTGAAGAAAACATGGTAGAATGGTTGTGTGCCAGGTAAAGTAGACCCAAACCAGAAGAGCCATAGCAACTCAAAGACAAGTTAGGCAGCAACTGAGTGCCTAACCAATCAAATACACCTACTATCTCAACCTCTTCTGCCTCTCTTCTCTTCTTGCCCCTTATACAACATTCCCAGAAGAGTTACATGTATCAACTAAAAAATAATCAGGCCAAACAGTGAATGCAGTATATAGTTCTTTGATAAATAAGGAAGGACCAGAATTGACTGTAAGTTTGTCCTTTGGATGAATGCTGGAGGTCTCAATTTGGGGAAGGAAGAGGAAGGATTATAAAGTATTATTCTGAGGTGATGGTAGGGTAGATGAAAATATTCAGTGGGTAGTTGTAGAGGAAGAATTTATCCGGTGATAGAAATGATAAATGTCCCAGCTCTCCTAGAGAAAAAGTAGCTAAGGAACACAGTACATATTCCTCATTTTAAAACTGTAGAATAAAGGGATGCCAGCAAATGAAGTGAGAGCACAATTAATCAAGATAGTGCACTGTTTAGGAAGTTGCACAAACTTTCAAGACAGAGAATAGAGGCTAACCAGTGATTTGAATGTAGAAAAGACAAAAATAAGGCCTTCGTATGTGCTGAGAAAGTTATTAACAAGTATTTGTAATAAACATTTTGAGAATTTTGTACACAATATCAGGATAACAGTAAGTTTTGAAGAAAATTATCTCGTGGTTTAAAAATAAAAAAAGTCCATTGAAGCTGAGCTTGGTGGCACATACTTGTAATCTTGTAATTCCAGCAATGTGGGAAGCTGAGGCAGGAGGATCTGAAGTTTGAAGTCTGACTAGCAATTTAGTGAGACCCTGTCTCAAAAATAAAAGAGCTGGAGATGTAGCTCAGTGGTAGGTGAGGTTCAATCCCCAGTACCAAAATAAAATAAAATAAATCCATTGATATCAAAGATCACTTTATAAAGAAACTAAATGGTAGCTGGGTGCAGTGGTGTACCCCTGTAATCCCAGCAGCTCAAGAGACTGAGGCAGGGCTGGGATTGTGGCTCAGTGGTAGAGCGCTCGCCTAGCACGTGCGCGGCCCGGGTTCGATCCTCAGCACCACATACAAATAAACGCATTGTGTACAACTAAAGCAAATAAATAAATATTTAAAAAAAAAAAGAGACTGAGGCAGAAGGACCACAATTCAAAGCCAGCCTCAGTAACTTAGGTCCTAAGCAACTTAGCAAGATCCAGTCTTAAAATAAAAATGAAAAGGTTCGGAGTATATCTCAGTAGTTAAGTACCTCTGGGTTTAATCCCTAGTACAAGAAAAAAGAAGCTAAATGATAAAATGAATAGAAAGAAGATAATAAGAGTAGACAGAAGAGGCAAACAAAGATCTTTTTTTTTTTCCTTCGAAGGGATCAAAAACCACTTAATGAAAGATTGGAAAAACAAGAAAGAAATGGTAACAATAAAGAGCAGTATCTTTTTTTTTTTTTTTTTTTTGGTACCGGGGATTGAACTCAGGGGCACTCGACCACTGGGCCACATCCCCAGCTCTTTTTTGTATTTTATTAGAGACAGGGTCTCACTGAGTTGCTAAGTGCCTCGCCATTGCTGAGGCTGGCTTTGAACTCGTGATCCTCCTGCCTCAGCCTCCCAAAGTGCTGGGATTACAGGCGTGTGCCACCGTGCCCGGCAAGAGCAGTATCTTGAATTTTGAAAGTTTTCACATGATTTTTAAAAATCTATTTCTGTAAACTTCTATAGAACCGTTTACTAAGTGCCAAAGGAGGAGTATAAAATCTTACTGTATTGCTATTTTACTGTATTGCCTGTGTATAGGGAGTTAAATCATAAAATAGTAGCTGTCTTAAAATTTTTTAGCACTTAGCCCCAAATTGAGAAGGTATGCAATAAATGGAGGATGATCACAATGAGTTAAATAGAATAGTTCCTTGGAATTTTGAGCCTTTCTTTTGAAACTAAAGTGAAAGATGAAATAATAGTAGAGAAGTGAAATTCCTTTGATGTTAAAATGAGGAAATGACTATTATTCATACTAATATAGAAATTGACAGTAATGATACTGATAATTTGTATTTTAAGATAATATATATTATGAGCTCTTCCATTACAAAAATGTAAATAGGAGCATCATGGTGTCTTTTATCATTTATAGTGCAATTGATAATCACAAACCTTAGACTTTTTGTGTTTTACAGTCTGTTGCCAGAATGGGCCAAACTGGAACAAAGTCTGTCTTCTCACAGAGTGGAAATAGTCGCGAGGTCACTCCAATTCTTGTTGCACAAACACAAAGTTCTGGCCCACAAACAAGGTATTTATTGTGACATTATCAGTTCTCATTGTTCATCTTTTCTTTTTTTTTTTAAACATTTTTTTTTTTTTTTTTTTTTTTTTTGTGGTACCGGGGATTGAACTCAGGGGCACTCGACCACTGGGTCACATCCCCAGACCTTTTTTGTATTTTGTTTAGAGACAGGGTCTCACTGAGTTGCTAAGTGCCTCCCCATTGCTGAGGCTGGCTTTGATCTCGCGATCCTCCTGCCTCAGCCTCCCAAAGTGCTGGGATTACAGGCGTGCGCCACCACGCCCGGCTTTAAACAATTTTTTTATATTTATTTATTTGCTTTAGTTGTACACAATGCAATGCATTTATGTTTATGTGGTGCTGAGGATCAAACTCTGGTTGTGCATGTGCTAGGCGAGTGCTCTGCCACTGAGCCACAACCCCAGCCCTTGTTCATCTTTTCTTGCTGTAAAACTTCTTTATGTTTTTGGAGTTCAGACAGGTATTGACTCTCAAAAATTTCTAGTGTAGCCAGGCGTGGTGGTGCATGCCTGTAATCCCAGTGATTTGGGAGGCTGGGACAGGAGAATTGCAAGTTCAAAGCCAGCCTTAGCAACTGCAGGGTGCTGAGCAACTCAGTCTCTAAATAAAATACAAAATAGGGCTGGGGATGCAGTTCAGTGGTTGAGTACCCGAGTTCAATCACATGTACCAAAATATATAGTATATATTTCTAATGTAACTGTTATAAATTTGAATATGTAAAACTTGAAATCTGTGACTTCTGAAAAGACTAATGTAATTTTTAGTTGAATTTTACAATGCCAATAACACAACAGTTACCTAAACAACTTTTTACAATACTTTAATTACCTCTTAGATTTTTTTAAACTAAATATTGTAAACATTCCTTCAGAATAATTTCTTTATGTGTATATGACCTTCTCTGCAGATCAAGAACAGATATAGATTTCATATTCCCCTGCCCCCATTATGCATGTTTATATATAGATCATAAAATTAACCTTCAAATCTTCAAATACAGAATTCTTAAAATAGACACAATGGTGCATATTCCTTGACTGTCTAAAAGGCCTCAATGTTGCTCTACTACAAGGATGGTAAGTGTAAATAATGCTTGCCCCCTTGCTGATAGTGATTGCCTGAGGCTCATTATGAGAAGGAACTGAGGCCTTTTACAGAGCAACATTATATAGGCTGAGTATATGCTAATCCTATAGAATATATAAGCCTACATATAATTATCAACTATTAATAATTTTATATTTTTGTATTGTTCATTCCATTTTTATCTATTTTATTGCTTGGATTTGTTTTCTAAAGCTGCCATAAAACAGATTGAGTATCCCTAATCTGAAAATCTGAACTGCTCTGAAATCTGAAACATTTTGAATCCCAAACACAACACTCAAAAAGTTTCAGGTTTTAGAGCAGTTTAGAGTTCAGATTTTCAAATTAGGAACGCTTCACTAGTAAAATCTGTTATATAAATATTACAATTAAAAAAAAAAAACTCTGCAGTCTGAAACACTCTGGTGTTTAGATAATGAATATTCAACCTGTGCCACAAACTGGGCGGCTTAAAACAACAGAAATTTATTCTCTCCCACTTTTACTTTTTTTCCTTTAAACATGTTGCTAAAATATAATCTCTCACTGTTTTAAAGCTTATAAGCTTGAAATCAAAGTGTTGGCAGGGTCATTCCTCCTCCAAAATCTGTAGGGAAGAATCCTTCTTTGCATCTTCAAGCTTCTGATAGACTTGTGACAGCATAACTCAGATATCTACTTATATCTTCACATGGCAATCTTCCCTGTGTGTCTCTGTATCTAGATTCCCCTCTTATAAGTATGTCAGTCATACTGGATTAGGAGACACACACACATACACACACACACACACACACACACACACACACACACACACACACCGCTATGACCTCATCAGCAAAGACCCTATTCTTTTTTTTTTTTTTTTTTTGGTACCAGGGATTGAACTCTCAGGGGCACTCGACCACTGGGCCACATCCCCAGCCCTTTTTTTTTTTTTTTTTTTTTGGTACCGGGGATTGAACTCAGGGGCACTTGACCACTGGGCCACATCCCCAGCCCTTTTTTGTATTTTATTAGAGACAGGGTTTCACTGAGTTGCTAAGTGCCTCGCCATTGCTGAGGCTGGCTTTGAACTCGCGATCCTACTGACTCAGCCTCCCAAGTGCTGGGATTACAGGCGTGCGCCACCGCACCCGGCTAGCAAAGACCCTATTCTAAATAGTCAAATTCACAGGTACTTAGGGTGAGGTCTTCAACATGTTGACGTTGTTCCACAGTTTACTAATACTCTGTCCATTTTTTTTTTAATTTTTTAATATTTTATTTGCTTTTAGTTGTACACAATGCGTTTATTTTTACATGGTGCTGAGGATCAAACCTGGGCCACACATGTGCTAGGCAAGCACTCACTCTACCACTAAGCCACAACCCCAACCCCTCTAGTTGTGTTTCTTATTGATTGGTGTTACATTATAGAATGCTGGATTTTGGGGGGTACTAGGGAGGTACCAGGGATTGAACACAGGGGCACCCGACCATGGAGCCACATCCCCAGCCCTTTTTTGTATTTTATTTAGAGACAGGGTTTCACAGAGTTGCTGAGGCTGACTTTGAATTCGTGATCCTCCTGTTTTAGCCTTCCGAGCCACACAGTGCCCAGCTGGAATTTTTTATTATTATCATTCCTTTATGTATTTTTAAAATTTGTTCTGGGATGCAGCTAAGTTATTTGGTAACAGTTTGATTTTTTTTCAAAAAAATTTGTTAGGTGGAATAAGAGCAGCCTTTAAGCTAGTTTTGCTAATGAAAGAGTACTCTTTTTTTTTTTTTTTTTAAGTTGTTGATAGAACTTTATTTCATTTATTTACTTATATGTGATGCTGAGAATTGAACCCAGTGCCTCACACATGCTATGCAAGTGCTCTACCAATGAGCCACAACCCCAGCCCCAGAGAGAGTATTCTTTATGGCCTGTTTAGTATGAGGTTTCTGCCCTCCGCCTATTCCCAACCAAGATGAGCTCCAAGAACTGTTCCGCCTGCTCCTTTCCAGTAGTTCTTACCCCAGTGTTGAGTGGTTTCCTCACTGCAATACTGTAATGTAATTGGACTCCAAAGATTAAGATCAGTCTGCAACAAGAGTTGTCTGAAATGCCCTGAGTTCGAACACCAGTTGTAGGTACAGAGTTCCCCAGGCCACCTGCATTTCTGACCAACTCAATACAAAATTGAGGGTTCCCATTACCCCTTCATATTCAGTAAGTTGCTAGAACAACCCAGAGCCAGGAAAATGCTATACTTAGAGTTTTATTGTGAAGAATACAAATCAGGACCAGATAAACTGAAGAGACAGTATGGTGAGGTTTGGGGAAGGGTCCCAAACACAGCCTTATATCTCCATTTCATGGAATCAGGACCCATCACCTCTCACCAACCACCCACCACCCAGTGCATCATTATGTTTAGAGACCAGGAATTTCAATTAAGGTTTGATATTCACAGTTTTAATGGGGATTTAATTATGTAGGTATGGTTGATGAAATCATTGGGCACATGATTAAACTCAGTCACCAGGCACCCTGCCCTTCCTGGAGGAGGTCAGGCTGATGTCACCTGGCTTAAAGGCTCAACTCACATGGTGGATCTTTGGAGCATGGCCAGCCCTATCATTTTCTACACAAAAAAATATCATCCAAAATTTATTTCTATAAATTTTCTGCTTTTTGTTAACTACCAGGACATTTTGCTTTAAAACCAGAAACAATGATGCTGTTTACATAAACTTATTAAACAATATAACTGGCACATAGTGGTATGCCTGATGATGGCAGGAGAGCCTTAATTTCAAGCTGTGGCAGTTTGGTTCCAGAGCATATTCTTTCATTGCTAAACCCCTAGTTAACCAAATGGAAATTATAAAGATTCATACGTTGGGGCTGGGGTTGTGGCTCAGCGGTAGAGCACTGGCTTAGCACGTGCACGACCCGGGTTCGATCCTCAGCACCACGTAAATATAAATGCATTGCATTGTGTACAACTAAAGCAAATAAATAAATATTAAAAAAAGAGTCATACATTGGCCACAGAATATGAAATATATAAATATACACCCATTTTTCAAAGTTACTATTGTGCTTAATTTTTTTGGTGCCTCAGACGTAGGGCTTCTTTTCTTTTTCCTTACATCAATTGTGCCTTTGGAGCTAACAGAAGCCTAACAAAAATTATCAGACTTTATCTATTCTATAAAAAACTTTATCCTCCCAGCTCTAGAACTCTCTTATAATTTTTACTTCTACCTCCACAAAATTTGTGCTGCCTGCATGCAGTGAGTGTTCTGTTTAAAAAACAATCTTAGCAACATTTTCAGGCTTGTCCTACTTGCCTCATTTGATGAAGTTCTTTCTTGCTACTTCTTACAAAACTCTTTTCTATGATACAATTCACATTTTTAAAAATTCTTTTAGTTGTAGATGGACACAATATTTATTTATTTTTATGTGGTGCTGAGGTTCGAACCCAGTGCCTCTCATGTTCTAGGCAAGTGCTCTACCACTGAGCTACAGCCCAACCCCACAATTCACATTTGTAATATAAATTAAATTGTTATTTCTACAAAATTGAGGTTATTGTACTCTTTTTTTGGTACTGGGGATTGAACTTAACCACTGAGCCACGTCCCCAGCCCTTTTTTATATTTTATTAGAGACAATGTCTTGCTGAGTTGATAAGGGCCTCACTAAGTTGCTGAAACTGGCTTTGAACTTGTGATCCTTCTGCCTCAGCCTACTGAGCTGCTGGGATTACAGGCATGCACCACTCTACACCTGGCAAGGTTATTGTACTTTTAAAAATATAAATTGGTCAACCCAAGTGTTCTTACTTGCCTAAATCCTTGCACTGGGGCTCTGTGTTTTCAAAGAAATAAGAATAATCCTGAGCCCAGTGCGGTGGCACATGCCTGTAATCCCAGCACTTGGGAGGCCGAGGCAGGAGGATCTTGAGTTCAAAGCCAACCTCAGCAATGGCAAGGCACTTAGCAACTCAGTGAGACCCTGTCTCTAATAAAATACAAAAAAGGACTGGCGATGTGGCCCAGTGGTCGAGTTCATTCCCTAGTACCAAAAAAGAAAAAAGAAAAGAGTAATCCTGGACATGATTTACTCACTGGGCAGCATCTCTCTCTCTCTCTCTCTTTTTTTTTTTTTTTTTTTTTTTTAAGAAACTTTTAAAATTCAGACTTAGGTATTATAGAATTTCCTAAAAATTATAAACAGTTTAGTCTATAAATTTAAGCCACTCTCAGTTATATCATTTAAGTTTTAAATTTGCTTGCTTTCTAAGAATAGAATTTTTTTTTAAAGTTCTATCTTTTTATTTTTTAAATATTTATTTATTTGCTTTAGTTGTACACAATGGGTTTATTTGTACGTGGTGCTGAGGATCGAACCTGGGCCGCGCACGTGCTAGGCGAGCGCTCTACTGCTGAGCCACAATCCCAGCCCCAGAATAGAATTTTTATATCATAGGTTTGCCTTTAAAGTAAAAATATAACCAGTGATTGTCAGACTCCTTTTGCTCTAACCAGAATAAACCTTCGATTCAGCTATTTGATTTACAGGGAAATTATTTCTCAAGTTTCATTTGTTCTAGTGGTATTTATTTGTTAAAAATGCCCCACATTTAGATGATCCATGCCCAACGGAAATTTCCTTTATCCCTAAATTTTATTTTATTTTTATTTTTATTTTTTGACAGTGTAGGTACTGGGGCTTGAACCCAAGGGTGCTTAATCACTGAGCCACATTCCCATCCCTTTTAATTTTTTATTTAGAGACAAGGTCTCACTAGGTTGCATATAGCCTCCAAGTTGCTGAGGCTGGCTTCAAACCTGTGATCCTCCCGAACCACTAAAATTACAGGTGTGCGCACCATGCCCGGCTCATTTTTTACATTTTTTGAAAATATCTTTTAATTTCTGGCATGACTTTGCTAACTTTTTTTTTTTCCCTACAGTTTCTATTTATTTAGTTATTTATTTAGAGACAGGGTATCACTGAGTTGCTTAGCACCTTGCTTTTTTGCTGAGGCTGGCTTTGAACTTGTGATCCTCCTGCCTCAGCCTCCCGAGCTGCTAAGATTACAGGCGTACACCACTGCACCTGACCCATTTTCTTAACTTTTTTGTGTATGCAAATAAGGGCTAAAGATAATTGGCTTATAGATGTGCTTGTCATATTTATTGACCTTAAATATTTTTTAGATTAAGTTCAGATGATCAATTTCAGTTATAATGAAGATCTATACTATAATGTTTATCATCTTACAGTAATGTGAGTAGTTTTTAAATGGTGAGTTTTCATAAAGGGACCAGAAAGGGGACCTGGGATTGTGACTCAGTGGTAGAGCACTTGCCTAGCACATGTGAAGTACTGGGTTCAATCCTCAGTATCACATAAAAATAAATAAATAAAATAAAGGTATTGTGTCCATATATATATATATATATGTACATATGTATATTTATAATTTTTTAGAGGGGGGTGCAAAAAGGGACTGACCAAACTTACCAACTCTATGGAGTACTTATATTAGAAATGCATATTTTTTAATATGGCTAAATTTGAAACGATAGTTAATGGTCATAAAGTGAAATTTAAATAATGTTTTATCACTTTTTTAGTACAACACCTCAGGTATTGAGCCCCACTATTACATCTCCCCCAAATGCACTGCCTCGAAGAAGTTCTCGACTTTTTACTAGTGACAGCTCTACAACCAAGGTAAAGAATTCTGGATGCCACATTTACTTAATGCTTTCCCTGCTAAAATTTCTGTTCATTGATGACTTCGTCTATATAAATAGAGACTATTTTAGAATTTTTTAAATATATTTTTAATTTGGAAACCTAGCTATAATTTCTTCGTCCTTTGGTAAGTGTTACATAACATTCTTCCTTGGTACTGGAGATTGAACCCAGGGGTGCAACACTGAGCTACCTCCCCAGCCATTTTTATTTATTATGTATTTGACAGGGTCTCGTTAAGCTGCTGAGGTTAACTTTAAACTTGCAATCCTCCTGCCTTGGCTTCATGAGCTGCTGGTATTACAGGCATGCACCGCTATACCCAGCTGTTATATAGCATTCTTGAAATGACAAAATTATAATAAAGCAACGGTGGTTATCAGGAGGTAGGCCTGAACAGAACATGTGCTATTAAAGCATAGCATACCAGGGCACAGTGGCACATGCCTGTAATCCCAGCAACTCAGGAGACTGAGGCAGGAGAATCACAAGTTCCAGGGCAGCCTCAGTAACTTAGTGAAACCTTGTCACTAAATTAAAAAAATAAAAAGGGCTGGGGATATGGCTCAGGTAAATACCCCTGGGTTCAATCCCTGGCACCAAAAAAGAAAAAGAAAAAAAAGCATAGTACAAAAGGATTTTTTTCTTTTTATATATATATATTAATAGTTATTTATTTGTTTTAGTTGTACATAATGCATTTATTTTTTACGTGGTGCTGAGGATCGAATCTGGGCCATGCGAGCTAGGTGATCGCTATACTGCTGAGCCACAACCCCAGCCCTATATATTTATATTAGTTGTAAATGGGGCTTTATTTTATTTTTTTGTGGTGCTAAGACTCGATCCCAAGGCCTCACACATGCTAGGCAAGTGCTCTACCACTGAGCCACAACCCAAGCCCACAAAAGGATTTCTTTTTTTTTTTTTTTTTTAATATTTATTTATTTACTTTAGTTGTACACAATGCAATCTATTTATGTTTACGTGGTGCTGAGGATCGAACCCGGGCCGCGCACGTGCGAGGCGAGCGCTCTGCCGCTGAGCCACGACCCCAGCCCCACAAAAGGATTTCTTTGCGATTAAAATAGTTCTGTATCCCAAGCATGGTAGTTGATTTCATAAATCCGTTCATGTCACACAGAACTATGTATATACACACTCATGTGTATGCAAAAGAGTTCAAATGCAAACCAAACAAATGAGGTCTGTAATTCAATTCATAGTATTGTATTTCTGGTTCCTCGATATGGTTTTATACTATGGTTATATGTTATCACTAGTGAAAGAATGAATGGGAATTCTCTGTTTTCTTTACTTCTGTCTTCTTATGAATTGAAATTATTTCAAAATAAAAAGTTTAAAAAATTAAAGGGCCTCATTACAATGGCCTTTGTTAAATTTTCTTGGTCCATTGAAAGATATTACAGATAACTTTAACTTTGATATGTCCATATCAACAATTTTGTGATTTATCAGTTAAGTGCTCTGAGACAATTAAATGGTATTGCATCCTGTTATTTTCTTACTGTAAGATAATAAATGAGAATATGATATACTTACCAAAAACAACAATGCTTAATGCAGATTCACCTTAATCAAAATAAGTAAATGCAATTTATGTTTAGAATTTGTGAACTTAGAATTGACGCTGAAGACTTTTCATAAAATTTCTTCTGAGAAAAGTAGAGATTAATCAAGATTATACTTTTAAATCTAATACTTGAGAAAGGGTTGAAGGAAAAGTCTAAAATATATGGTTATAAAGTATGGAATTTTACCTTTTACAGGAGAATAGCAAAAAATTAAAAATGAAGTTTCCACCTAAAATCCCAAACAGAAAAACAAAAAGTAAAACTAATAAAGGAGGAATAACTCAACCTAACATAAATGATAGCCTGGAAATTACAAAATTGGATTCTTCCATCATTTCAGAAGGGAAAATATCCACAATCACACCACAGATCCAAGCTTTTAATCTACAAAAAGCAGCTGCAGGTTTGTTTTAAATTTTTAATATTGTTTATTTTACATTATTATGTACTTATTTTAAGTAATTTCTTTATGTTCATTACACTGCTTTTATTGTTTTCTAGATAGATGGAATTTTTAATCAATTAGTTTGTAATCAGCCTTTCTAAAAAACCAGAGTTTTATTGTTTTTCTCCTTTGGTTACTATATTGTTTTTTCCTAGAAGGTTTGATGAGCCTTCTTCGTGAAATGGGAAAAGGTTATTTAGCTTTGTGTTCATACAACTGCAAAGAAGCTATAAATATTTTGAGCCACCTACCTTCTCACCACTACAATACTGGTTGGGTACTGTGCCAAATTGGAAGGGCCTACTTTGAACTTTCAGAATACATGCAAGTAAGTATGGAAAATAGGTACATATGGCTTTCTAAAAATAATTTAAGTGTAATTAAAATGGTCATGCTTGAGAAGACTAGATCTAAAAAGTCAATATTTATTATATTTATATAATTATTTTCTCAGGGATTCGTGATGTAGCTCGGTAGCAGAATGCTTTCCTATCATGCCAAGGCCTAGGGTTTGATTCCCCAACACTGCAAAAAAGGAAAGAAAAACCTATCTTATCATTATTTGTAATAAAATTTATAGATAAAACTTGGCTGGGGGCACGGGGGAGCACCAGGGATTGAACTGAGGGCACTTAACCAATGAGCCACATCTCCAGCCCTATTTTTTAAAAAAATATTTATTAGCCGGGCGCGGTGGCGCACGCCTGTAATCCCAGCACTAGGGAGGCTGAGGCAGGAGGATCGCGAGTTCAAAGCCAGCCTCAGCCGTGGCGAGGCACTTAGCAACTCAGTGAAACCCTGTCTCTAATAAAATACAAAAACAGGGCTGGGGATGTGGCCCAGTGGTCGAGTGCCCCTGAGTTCAATCCCCAGTACCCAAAAAAAAAAAAAAAAAAAAAAGCCAGCCTCAGCAATGGCGAGGCACTTAGCAACTCAGTGAGACCCTGTCTCTAAA